>JARQST010000520.1:0-125988 GCA_030142225.1 Pachycephus smyrnensis | reverse complement strand
AGGAGAAGGAGGGGCCAGCTAGGGTGGCAGTGACGCTGATGGAGGCAGCGGCGGTGGAGGCGGTGGAGGCGGTGGAGACGCAACGCGCAAGGCTTTGCCAGTAGCTCCCAGGCAGTGACTCCGCGAGTAACGATATGTAAGCCGCTTGCTCTCCTGACTCGCTGTTATGTCACCGGTGACAATTCCTCGGGTGCAGGATACCGATACAGAATCTGATACGCGTATCCCACCTGATCTGGTGTGAAGGAGGAGAGCGTCTCTCGACTGAAAGAAGCAGAGAGTGAACGGTGGAGTATTTGCTCAGGATGAGTACAGAGTGTCGACGATACTCTGTTTACCGTCGACGCGCAGATACACCAAGCCAGTGCGCAGCCTTCTAGTTGTGCCCGACTTCGGCGGACATCGTCCCGAGTAAACTGGTTGTCCTGGTTATCGAGTTACCCTGCTACCGTTTATACGTCGTGATTAACAGCTTCCCCATGGGACGCGGGACGCAATGCCTGCGTTTAATTAGACCCGCCATTTACAGTGGCTTATCGTGCTTTCACTGAGAAACCGGTACGACGTACAGGATCCTCGTATCTCCTGTCCACCTAGTTCTTGTTGTTCGTTAGGATCCTACCTGCAGATTCCTGGGGGGTAGTTCGCGACGGGCGTGCCGCGATCGATCAGTCACGTTGGCTAAAGTATAATAAAATGCCAGACAAGTAATCTTCACGGTAGACTGAACAATGCAAACTTTAATTTAGACTACTAATTAAAATGCTAATTATCGCCAGGTCTGCGATTCGTGACGTAAGAACAGTCGTCGCTCACAGCTACGAGCACGAGGAGCACGATTCGTGCTTGGCGACTCGTCGACGCTCCTACGAGACCGAATCGGTCGTCTTCGGGTAACGTCGTGCATACTCTCGCGATAGAAACTAGAGATACTCTTGTGCTAGAAGAAAAAGAAGAGAAAAAAAGGGTTAAAATATCTGTGCCATTTGTATTGGCAGTGTTGAACCGTGTGGCACGAGGATGACGCACTGCGTATAATTCTTTGACAATAGTGCGAGAGGCGATTTTTAAGGAGGATGATCAATCATAATCGATCCAGGTGTTATCGCTGATCCAGGATTGGTTCGATAACCTCGAGGAAGAGGACGAGGGACAAACGTACGGTTGGATGGAGTGATGAGCGGGGCCCCTGCTAGGGGCACAACGCCCCGACGTCAAAGACGCCATCATCGTCATCATCACCACAATAACAATCATCAGCGACATCATCATAATCGCAAACATCAGAAGGGACTGCAGTCCTATCAGGAAGGCAGCGAGCACGAGGAGAAGCGTCCCAAGGTCAATCCTATATTCCTGTGGGCGTTGCAACGCGAGCAGAGGATCGTCGAGGTGCGCTGTGAGGATTACGATAAGAGGAATCGTATTAAATTAACTAAAACGGCACAAGGATGGCGATCCATACCCAGGACTGCGTCGAGCGTAATGTTCGAGTCGTTGAGTCGGTCCAGGTGCGAGAAGGAAAATGGTGCGGAGGTTACTCAGCCTGGAGAATCAAACGTAACTGTACAGACTGGACACCCTGTAGATGGTCTACGAAATGCTCCACAGAGTGTACAGAGTGTGGAACCCGGTGAGACTGCAAGGAGCAAGACCAGTGAGGATACCGACAGTAGTGAGTTCGTTGATTCTCGTGTCTCTGGACATAGTGATTTCGAGAGAGAGGATCTCGAATATGATCGCAAGGTCGTTCGATACACTCGCAAGCAACAGAGGTACCATCGCGATTTGGATACTGTCCGTAAGGATCGATTGCTGCAACCACGCGTCGTTCTGGAACAGCTCCATCTCTCGCAGATACCAGAGAGTTCGCAGAGGAGCGTCAGTCGCGTATCCAGACACGTCCACGAGGATGTCGAGGAGGTCGACGAGGACGAGTCTCCTGTGAGAGAGGAACGGAAGGAGGATGAAGAGGAGAAGAAAGAGGAGGATACCAATGATGAGACTGTAAAACATCCGGAAGTCGATAAGGAGGATTTACAAGATATTTTAAATATGCTGGACGCTACGGCTTCGCCTGCACTAGCTACTGATACACCTAGTGCAGATCTACCCAGTCCTAACTCCACTAAAACTTGCAACGAATTCGAATCGAATCCAATCGTAGAGAATGTTCGAGATAACGAAGATCCTTCTGTGGAACTTCAGGACGAAGTAGATCAGGACAAAGCGAGTAATTCCAACGGAATTATTTTATCTGATTCGATCAAGGACGTTACTGCTGAGAATTCTTACCTCTCGGATAAGGATACCAGTCAGGATTCTCATGGGAGTGGTGAATCTAATATTAATGAGATTAAGAAAGGAGCAGGGAGTGTCCAGGAAATGAGGGAAGTGGTACGATTGAAACGAGAGTCGGAAACGGATCGGAATCCGGATGTGAACAGGTCGACGAACTGTCTTTTAAAATGGCGCAACACCATGGTGATGACCCCGACGACGTCAGTGGCGTCGAACGGCGAATATGCCAGTAGTAACAGGGAAGAATCCAGTAAGGATTACAGTGACAGTACGAGGATTTTAAAGGCCCTGAGAAACACACCAGGATTGTCAGTCTCTATAGCGACGAGAGTCCAGAGTCCTGAGGACTCACGGAACTCGTTCCACTCGACGAAATCCTCAAACTCCTCTGTACTCTCCTCCGGAAGATCATCGACTGGCCCCAAGTCGTCGACCTCAGAGACGAACGAACGCCCACTTGAAAAGGACGAAAGAATTCACAAGCCGGTTTCCTCCGGGTCTCTTTCTACGGAGGTACAGGATCATCCACGGGAGGACGATCCTTGCAGCATTCAAGCTAGAAATTTAACTGGACTCTCTATTACCATTCCTAATTATCGTTATAGGCCACAGAATAATTCTAGCATGACTGTAACTCCCGCTAAGCGACATACTGATTCACCTGAAAGCACTGTTAATATTCCTAAGGTAGATCATACTGCTGAGAATAGATCAATGAATTTTAATGGGGTTTCTCAGGTTGAGGAATTGGAGGAGGAGGAGGATGACGTCGTTGAAGAGGAGGAAGAAGATGATATAATGGAAGAGGAGGACCAAGAAGAAGAAGATGAAGACGAGGATGAATATCCTGAGGAGGACGAGGACTGCGACTCTCAGGTCTTGGAAGATCTCAGAAAACGTAATTGCTTTGCACGTAAGAATGGAATTCTAGGGAGGAATGGACATCTTCAGGATCGGGAGAAGGAGGATAAGAATCCTCAGTGTTCCAAGAGCAGAAACAGCGAGGCTGTAGCAAAGTCTAACAGGTACCAGGACCTGGAGCACTTTGATGAACAAGTCCTAGAAGAATTAAGATCACAAGGGACTGTAGTTTCGCCACAACCCAGTGGGATACCGTCATCCCCAGCTTCTAGGAGACCATCCTCTGCGTATCTGGAGAGACTGCTTCCTAGTCCACCTTGTTCAGTATCCTGCTCCGAAGACGCTAAAAATGATCTCACCCTCAAGGGCATCCTGGCCTCTCCAACACAACTGGTCGAGGCATCCAGCAGGAGTTACGACTACGATCGCACCAGGGAACGAGAAGTCTCTAGGAATAGTCAAAGTCTAATCAATCAAATGCAGAGACCTCGTTATAACGATACACGAGGTCCAGGAAGGCCCATGTCCAGTGGTGACGTTCATACAACAATCTACGGACCTATAGATCGTATCTCCCCAAAGCGACCAATGTCAGCTGAATGGTCCTCGTCCAGACAAAAGATCCGTACTGGAGCAGACATGACGTTCTTCAGGAACATTCCCAAAAGAAGCAGACACTTCGAAAAGATCCAGGATCCCGCGAACGAGCTACGAGAACTGATAAAGTCTTCAGGCCATCTGATTCCCGACCCATTGCTCGTACCAAGAGATTGCTTGCCTGCCTTGGCAGCCGCACCCTCTACTGAAATTCCAAAGCTCTTAGCATCAAGACCAGAGCTAAGACTACCCGAGGCACTGACCAGGCCCGAATTGCTTCGCGATCCTGATCTCCTGGTCATATCCCTGGCGCATCTTCAGCACGTCCTGGATCACGGCGAAGGACCAGTCTCCAGGAGTCAATTACAATACCCTGGATCGCAGGGAAAGGACGCAATCGGTGCCCTCACTGGATCGGTAAACAATAACGGAAGAGCTCATGGAAAACCAAAGCTAACCTGTAAACCGATAGGCACCCTAATGCCAGCCCCAATTGACCTCTCGAGTAACCGACGCGGTAGTCCTTATCCTGCCTTGCTGAGGGTGCGAAGCGGATTACTAAAGCAGGAACCGGAAGTGACGTCAACGGCCAGTTCGCCGGACGACTCGCAGCTCTGGCATCCCCTATTCGGAAGGTAATAACTTATAATCATCCATATCGCGCGTATCTTTAATGCATTCGATAACCATATACACTTACAAATAGTGACACGCGACATTTGCATTTTAATGACGTCTTTAACGATGACTTATCCCCACGGTTCCTACGTTATGCGTTAACGAGTCGATACCTTTGACCTCTTGTTTTTTCACCCTTTTTCAAATATTTCAAGTTAAACGAGGTAAATTACTTTATACGTATATTAACCACGCTCACTCACTTTTCCATACGTACTTTAGAAACTCTCCTTCCTGATGATGGATCACGATTTAAAAACAGACCCAGGAGTTAGACCGTCCCTCGTCGCGTGAAACCATCGTACTCCATACTCCACATTCCGCGGAGTAAATGCGCTGCGCGTAGGCGGTTATGTTTAAACGATTGAATTGCTAAAGTAAATGAGAGGAAAAAAAAGGAAAAAGAAAATATTAACGATCCAACGGCCTGGTTTTTCGTTCAGAGGCCATGGCGAGCTATTAAAATACATAGTAAGTAGCAAAGCGAGTGTCGCCAGGACTCTATCACGTTCTCCCTTTCTCTCTCCCTCTCTCTCTTGTTTAAGTCTATCTTCATCTCGCAATCAGCCTGACTCTCTCTCTCTCTATAGAAATACAACATACGATGCATGCGCGATCAGGGCCGTGCTTAAATAATTGGCACTCTGAAAGTGGGTCGAGTCTCGTCGCTCTAACGGAGTTCCTTTTCGTCCTACGTTCGCATTGTTCACGATTACGTAAGATTGCGAGAAGAGAGATAAAACAAGATATTTCGTGATATCGCGCAGATTCCTTCATTACACGGTCGTACGTATTAGAACCTCGCTAATCCTTTGAAGCGAAGCTAATAACGTCGTATATAGAGTTTCATTCCGTGCAACCAAGAACTATAGTTAGGTCAGTACAGTTAACGTTATCGTGGAGTACGAGAGTAGTTTTAGAAATGTATTCAAGGCAAACGACTAATTGCGTATAAAGGATCGATTAGTAATTACTTGATTAACAGTGTGCACTGGTCGCTAATGGGAAATCGATAGATCTTAGAACTGAATGCTCGAGGAATAAATCCTGGTTAATATAATGATTTCGAGTAGTATATACGTAGCGTAGATCGTAACGGCGTAGGATCGGAAATCCAAGAGAGAACGAAAGAGAGAAAGAGAGAAAGATAGAAGGCGAAGCGAGGATCGTAGCACACGGGTCATTGGTCCCCGAGTGGAACCTTCCGTCCCGATCGTTCGAGCTACCTATACTACATCGAGGGGAGTTCGGTGTGAACGCCCCTTAAGGCGGATCGATGTGTGCGGGTGCTTAAAGAATCGGTAGAGAGCATAGCTCTCGGTCAATGGTCTCTATTTTACTTGATTACTTTAAAATTCCCGCCAATATTCTAGTTCTTCCTTTTATTCGTTATCCCCTCCAGCACGTTGCTCCATGCTCTTCTTCTTCTTCCTCTTCTTCTTCTATCCTGGAATGCATATGGTAACGATCAGTAAAGAAACACTTGGATGGATGATCGAGTGGATACAGGAAAATAATGGGATCTTCGCAATTAAAAGGATGCGCAGTATAAACTATGAATAATCTGTGCGACAGAGATTTCTGCCATGGAAACGAGCCCTAGATTGGATCGATGTGTACGTGGACGAGGGTGAACTCGTGGGAGTGAATATTAGTACGTGCATGCGAGGAAGTGCAGATAGATGAGAGGAGAGGAGAGGAGAGGAGAGTAGTGGAGGAGAGAGGTGTATTTGGTTAAAAGGTTCCTATAGTGTACGAATGGCGTACGCTTGCGCGTAGTGAGAACCTCGATCGATTACTACTAGCAATCCCAGGTCGGTTATTATGAAAGCGAAGGTGGATAACTCCTGGTATGCTCTGACAGACATCACTTTGCAATGCCAGTATTCTGCTAGTATTACCTATGATTCGATAATATCGATATATCGAGCTAATATTATTTTTGGTCGAGTTACGATTCTTCGTGTACTCTATGGTCTTCGTGTTCTTCTGACTTTCTTATTCTGCCTTTTTTTATCCTTGCCACGTCGTGCTAGTCGAGGGTCTTTCGTTGTCTCTACTTAAAAAAAAAAGAAACAGGGATGGTGTATTAGTAGAACGCTTTTACTTCGATCGACTATTCATATTTTATTGGTTCCCCTAGAGTCGTATCGTACCTTCAATTATATATAATTCAGCGTGAGACTGTGCACTGAGCCATTGTCGAGTATTCATTCGACGCCATCATAAAAATCTTATTAGTCCTTGTTGTCATTGTTGCAAGCTAGAAGAAATAATGTACAGGGTTATTCAGTTTCAGTGCACCAGGTGGATTGGATGATTTTTTAATATTATTTGTTTTCTGCTATTTACAGTCAGAAGAGACAGCAGCAGCAGCAGCAGCAGCATCATGCATCCTGGCACAGGACTACTCTGGCATCCTGACATGCGTGATCTCGATCCTGATCCCGTGCTCGACCTCCACCTTGATCCTGAGGTATCAGAGACCTTTTGCGATCTGCCGTCCTATCTACCAAGTAGAAGGGACCAGGCTCGACTTCGGGTAGCAGGATTGACGCTAGTGCAATTCGTCAGGCAACATCCTGGTGCAGACAGGACTTTTGAAGTATGATTCGGCAGGAAGAGAATCCTCGCGAGGGTCTTCCTGTGAACATCCTGGATAGAGGTGTTGTCCGACGAGCTCCTAATTCATTAAGACTCGTTAATCCTACGTTTCTCTTTACTTAACCTGAAAGAAAAAAGACGCATGCAAAACGGATTGATTAATTCGAAGACGCGTCTTGGGACTTGCGTGCAATAGGCGTTCGCCGCGTCGGAAGCATGTTTGTTTTTTTTTCAAAAGAAAGAATTTTAATGGAAAAAAGAAAAATGGTGGACAAGAGAACGTGGCAAGTGACGCGACGTTCGATAGGTGCTATTCGGTAGCTTAAAAGTACGAGAATGTGCAATGTGAGATATAGAAGGAGTGCAATGAGAAGAACGTGAGAAGGAATAGAATTCCAGAAGAAATTAGAGAAAGAGAAACAGAGAGACGTGTAGATAGACTTCTTACGATCAGCTAGGAAAAATGTTATATACTTTGGCTGTTGCAAGGAAAACAAAAATGAATCAATCAACGTTCAGTTCTTCCTCTGGAAATGACGAGACACCCGAAACCAGTACTCCGGCACTTTCTCACGGCACGTGAAAAAGAATTTCTTTTTTTTTTAATTAAACAGTATACAAAGGCAAAGAAATACCTGAAGATAAGTTTAACTGGATTTTCAAAAGTACAGGCTAGCATCGGACACAACGACGAACGTCTTGCGTTTCCTTTCGAAATGGCGTTCAGCGGCTTCTTGTCATTGCGTTCGACATCGTGAGATCACGAAATCACGAAACCTTAACTGTCGTTCAATTAATCCTTTGGTAATTGACGCGTCGCTCGGGTCCTGTACGAATTTGTACTTGTTTATTTATTGTAAAATCGGCCGTACGATCGCGAGCGACAGAAAGACATTGATTGCGTAAATTAACGATAACCCATTAACGATTTGTGAGGATAGGCGAGGTTTTTATCGAACTTGACTGTTTAGCCTCTAGATTCTATTAGTTACGTAAGGAACGATTGAAACATTATTTTGTTGATATATACATAAATATATATATATAAATGATATTGATTATAAATCATAAATTAACCTGTAAATATACAAGACCAAACAGTGATGATTTTATAAAATATTTATTTATCTCACCATCGTCAACCCTCCTACTCTATCCCCTTTATGGCTTGGATGTATATTATTCTTTATTCACAACCGTATGAATATTCCAGCACGTAATTTCGATGAAAGAAATTATTCACCTTGTACATAGTTTACGTTCCTTGAATATTTCTACTGTGGATTGCGTTCGTAAGAGATACGAGAACGAAAGTCGAGCTACTCCGAGTACTCGGATCGAAATACTAGAGGGTCTTTAGGCTAAGAGAAAAATGCAATTGCTTGTTGTCTGAATGCTTAATGGAGAATATAATAAGAAAGAGTAAGTAGAAGTGAACGTGAGAAGTGTAGAATTTGAAAAGAATCTTTCGAAAAAAGAAGACTGTTAGATACGTTCAGCATATTGCTGTATGAAAGACGCTGCAAAAAATGAATGGATAAGGCCTAGAAACGCTAACGTGGGCGTAATATGATCATGACACTAATTCCTGAGGCTTCAGACATTTTAACTTACAATACTAGTCCTCTTGTGTGTGAGAAATTGTGTTTACCAATTCGTCCATAGGTTTCCTTTGAATTTCGAAGTAGAGTTTACCCTAGCATCTATGATTTAACACGAAAGTAATTTGCAATTCGCTAGGGTCCCTTTAGAGCGTTCCCAAGGGTCACGTCACGACAGTACTCTGTGTAAAGAGGGTGATACAGTACAAGAATTCATTATCCGTTGACATAAAGATATTTTGTACAACCGACAGAAGGTAGAAGAATTGAAATCCTGTAACGGAGGAGGATGTGTCACATTCATCAGTCGGCATAGAGTAGGTCGGTAGTTAAGTTTCCTGTCGTTAGATTTACCCGTTAGATGGCAGTGGCGTCGCTGCTATAATGATGGCGCGCAAGCCGCCTGTCGGCGTCAGGCCGTCCCGTACGGAGGTTTCAGATCAATAAGTTGATTTGTCGAACGTCATAAGAGGCAGCGAGAAAGCAGAAGACGCCTTCGACAATCTGGATAAAATTGAGCATAAGATAATCCAGTCGAGGGTGTGTACGGCCGTGAATAATCGTTCGATCCTAATAGGGGGAGCCTTTCGTTCGTAACCGGTGGCCATTTTGTTCGCGAGGAAAGGCGTGCGGGGCCCGCGGGGACGACAAATGGAAAGTAGTCGAGGAGTCGCCGTAGAGATCACGGAGTGTCCCGTGTGTACGCCAGTTTTGTGCCCGTAGTGCGTCTTCAGATGTTCATAGATAAATTCTTCTGATATAAAAACAACGCGTCTCGCGTTCAGGCGCTAAAGCGGGTTAGGCGCCTCGAGTAACTCGGTGAAAAATAATCGGGGCTTTCTGATTGGTCGAGATAAAAAAATCCGCGAAGCCTCTCCGGAGCCGAAAGCGATGGCGCAGTCGTGCCGATGCTAGTTGCTGGCTGGTAGTTAAGGGTGACGTAGCGTGACGCACTTTGCGTAAGAAACGTGGTGCGCGATTTCCCCCTATAGCGGCGCCAGAGGTCACTAGCCTCACTCGACTTGACGCTTCTGCTCCCATTCGCGAAATTCGACCGGTTGCCGGTCGAGTCTTTACGTCGAAGAAGGACGTTACGTTACATTCCATTACGTTACGCTACGTTACGTTAAACACGGAGTTCGCCGTAAATCATGGAAATCGCCGCGAGTCTGTACTCGCCACGTCGAATCTCGAAGGATCTTACAGTCTCCGGCTTTGATCCTTGAAGATCATTAAGAATAATCTTACACGGCGGTGCTCGCGAAACTACGTGCGCACCAGCTTCCTTCGCCTTCTTTTATTCTCTCATTCTGTCTCTCGCTCTCTGATCTCCCTCTACTTATCCTCGACAACGTCCTCCTGCCTCTCTGACCGGCACTCCGCTCAGTACTTTCTTTTTACTCTCTTCTTCTCTCCGTTCTTATGTCCCGTCTCTCTGTCTCTTACTAGCTCGCTCTTTTTCATTCTTATTCCCTCCTACCGCGAGAACGCAGTGGCGAGGTTATGAACGGTCGCAACGTCGAGTACGTGGGGTGCCCTAATGCCTCGGGACGACGAGGAGGTGTACGATTAGATTCTCAGGAGAGTTTCACCGTGTCTTCGTGTTTCTTCGACGTATCAAGGAGAATCCGAAGACGCAAGGTATCAAGACCAGTGCCAAGTTACGTTATTATATCGCTGCCGTATGTGTAGTACGTGGGGATAAGATGGAGCTCGCTGCTGTAATCAGTCGATAAGCCGTCAGGGCTGTAGCTCCTTATAGACTTCTACGAAAATTAGTGTCCAAGTGTAATAAAGAGACATAGTGCAAGACACCTCCTTCTGCTGTCAATGTGAAATCAGACCCGGAGGACACGACGTGTATCGTCGTAGAAGAATTTCTTTAAACGTACTTGCTCGTCCGACCACCGAGAGGCGAACGTGCCGGTATCCAGGGTGTCGTCGGAATACATCCAGGATTCGAAATTCTACGAGGATTCAATGGAGACGAGGTTTATAGTCTAATTAATTGTCAGATTCGTGTCCCTTGGGATCTTTCTAACCTCTTCTATTCGTCATGGGTGTCATTGT
The DNA here is from genome assembly GCA_030142225.1 of Pachycephus smyrnensis. NCBI lineage: Eukaryota > Metazoa > Arthropoda > Insecta > Hymenoptera > Cephidae > Pachycephus > Pachycephus smyrnensis. Next base: position 115,276 of record JARQST010000520.1, on the reverse strand, counting down.
TTTTAGCCATGAGCTATGTACGTCTACCGAGTCCTCACTGTACTCTCCTGGTAACGTAGAACTGGTAGAACTCATCTAGCTGTGCTGCGCGCTGTGATTTATCGACGGTGTTGTCATTCCTCGTTCGATCGACCCATAGAATCGTTGGTAAAGCATTCCGTTTATTGTGTGTATTTAGTCTCACTGAAATATTACTATTAATTCTTTGATAAGATAACAGTAGAGAAGCTCTTCAGTGAAAGAAAGGTACACTTCTTCGACGGAATACCGAAGGATCTGAAAAATTTGTCCGAGGGAATATCATATTATATACAACGAGATAATCGTTCCTGAGAATACCTCTGACCTTTACAAGGGTATTCTTTGCGCGTACAACGTGTCGCGCAGTGCTTTAGAGATAACTCCATAATGCTGCTGTGTCGTTAGGACGTAATTCCGGAACGCACCGGAGAACAATCGTGTGAGTGATTGGATGATAAAAATGATACTGGGAATAGATCGTGTATGAAATATACCTCCTTCAGGCTTTCGCAATGGCGGAAGATCAAGGGGACTTAATGGTAAATGGAACAAAGGTTGAGAAAGTTAGTGGCGGTCAAGCCGATGCTGGTACAGTCGTGGACCCACCGGTAGAGACACCGACAGGATCATCTGCAGGAATACGAGATGATTCTGCGAAGAATGGAAATTCTCATACGTCTGTGTTGCCCATTGTTACGACTTCCGGTAATGAAAATCCGCAGTCGGATAGTTGCAATACGAATGAAGTAGAAGAGACAGCGAACACGGAGGATTCAGAGGTTCGGAAGCTTCCTGTGGAAACGACATCTTCTAGTGGAGAAAAATCTATAGACAGTCCTGAACGTACTGAGAACATAAGTACGAATAAGTGCGATGACACGGTCGAGGACGAAGTAACCAGTAGGAAGACACCCGTTGCCAAGGACGACGTGACGCGTCAGGAAGTCACAGGAAATGAAGAAAAGAAGAACGAAGAGAGTCCAATCAGGCCGGAGAACGAGACGAATGTGGAGGCCATCATTTCCGAAGAGGAAGAGAGACTGAATGAGATCTTGAAGAGTGCCCAGGGCGATGACTCCCGGAAGTCTCTTGAGGAGGGTGTACTAAAGGAGGAGGAAGATTGTGGTCGAGAAGAGAAAAGTGCGCCTTTGGAAAAGAATATCGAGAAGTCTGAGACGAGAGAACCCGAAGATGGGAACGAGGAGAATAGAAAAGTTAAGGTGCAAGTCAAAGAATCTCATACTGACATCCAATCAGACATCAAGGACGTGGAGATGAAGAGCGAAGCACAGCCGGAGAGACGTAACCTGAGGAAGACGTCTCTTGAGCAGTCAAAAATCAGTGATGATGAGAAAATTGAACAACCGGAAGTAGGCATCGTGGGGCCGCCAACGGCTGTAAGCGAATTGATAAACGAAGAGGAACTCAGGCCGGAATCTACATTACCAACCGAGAGCAAACTGCAGGATCACGTGGCCGAGTGGGTTCAAAATTCGTCAACAGCCGTCGACCTCACGGTCACCGAAAACGTAGGGGATGAAGGTCGTGGGAAGGACTTCGAGGAGTCTACGAAGAAGAAGAAGAACAACGACACGATCGTAGCGACAGTCACCCGAAAATCTCAAAGGCTGGTGACGAACATCATCAAGAAGAGCATCAAATGGTGAGTCCTTTAATATCAATATATATATATATTAAAAATAAACAATGATTAATCAGGAATCAAACTAGTTATAAACAATCATATGGTACGCTGCTTGATACCAGGCGTTCGTAATATTTAACGCTATCACTAGATACTTTCGACGCCGTGTGATACTCTGCGACCGCACCCGTTTACCATGTGGAATATGTACGACCCCATAGCAGTTATCGGCTGATAAAAACAGGATAAGGAATAGGGACGCGCGCAAATGCAGGATAACGAGAATTGGTAAGACGGGAGAGAGAGTAAAGGGGCGAAAAGAAAAAAAAATGGAGAAATATTGACTGACGATAAGGACTACGCAGCCGATAAGATCCTGCCCTTCTCTCTGAGTATTTCTCTCTCTCTCGGATTCTCTCTCACTCCCCTAAGAGAGAAAGAGAGAGGGGGAGGAGTGTACGTGACCCGCCTCTACCTGACGACTCTATGAATCCACACTATCCATGTACCCACTTAACGAGCCATATTACCGGATACCCACCCTCTATAGTCCTCTGTACCTTCTATTTCTCCCTCAAAGGAGAGCAAATTACTTCAGCCAATCTACGCCCAGGATAATTCCTCTTTGAATTAGGAAATACCCTTTTTGCGATACCTACGTATATAAAAAAAAAACGAAGAGTGGTTAGAGCAATTTTTCTTATCCAACCATTCTCATTGCTACCTGTCAGGTACCTGGTTTATGGGAACCTCAAGGACCACGTGAGTATCGTGTAATACGTGCATTCCGGTACCTGGTAAGAACCAGAACCAGAAGGAAACGGTGCCACCGGTTAGCGAGCCAAAAGTCTTCCCTTCCCTGAGAAAAGGACGCAGGGGCCCTCACGAACGACGTAAGTCCCAAGAAAGGGGAGATCCTCTTTGTCCCGTTCACGGCCCGGGTAAACCAGGCCTTCAGAGCGACGCACCAGATGTCGGATACGATCCTTAGTGGGTCTCCTTTAGGGTACTGGCTATGCTGGTAGCGGTACTGGTATTTGTGCTTAGCTATAGTATACTAGCCTGTCCTGGGTATATAGTGGAGTTATGCACTAGCACAATGACGGAAGGCACAAGACCCGCTTGTGCAAGGGAACCCTGGGATGGTCCCTCGTCATACCTAAAGCGAACCCAAGGTCCCTTCTCATGCGAATAACAGGTCTCTCCTCGCAACCTTTCTCAGAACATTTCTTTGGCTTTCTCTTTGGTAGCCTATACGTTTTTCCGAACGTTAATACTTCTTGGTAGCTCTCCTTCCTTTTTTCTGGGAACCAATCACGTATCTGGAAACGTTTTTGGGTATCGGTACTTACTTTGTGGGAGTTTAGAGAATTTTCCGGTACCACCAGGATTTTTGGGCTTCGATTACTCATTCAGGTAACAGTGGCACCGTTACTCGACGAGTACTTCAGGTATTGAAAGGTGAGACACAAGTCGTGACCTCGACGAAGACTCGGAGATTTCTTTGAACTGGATGGAAGGCTTTCACAGGATATAGAGCTCTTTTTCTCATCCTTGGTAGTATACTTGTATTGTGTAGGTCTAGGTAAACAAGGACGCCATCATGGACGTCCTGGGGTGTTATAAGGGTCCCTGTATTATTAGTTGGGTTAATTAATACGATTATAAGTATAAATAACGGTTGAAATTGCAGTTACGGTATATTATAAACTCATTGCTATAGAAATGGTATACGTTACCATGTTGGTTTGCGCTACCACCTAGTCATCCCCTGGCTTCGAGCCCTCAGCAACGTGATGTCACCCTCTATTCAAACCCCCTCGAAGCCATTTCCCTCGTCTACCTCATTCCCCCTGGATGGACCGTGCACAACCCCTATGCACAAGTGTCTCGGCACCCTACAGGAATTGCAAGGACACCTTGAAAATAGGAATACGACGTACACGGTCATCCTTGCTATCAGTGAATGTTAGAAGAAACGTAAGATAAATCTATTGACAGTACAAATTGGAGTCTTTGGATTCTTGTTCGTGTTATAAAATGTATTCACGTTCATTGGTAGGATTGCTAGTGGTGGGTCAGCATGCGTAGTACTCAACAAGCGGTGTCGAGGGAGTTGAATTCAGGCAGAGTATCAGAGGAGCAGAAGTCAGGCGGTTGTGCCGTGTCGAGGCCAAACCAGGCAGGCAGGCAGGCAGGCAAGGCTGGTTGGCAGCAGCAGCAGCAGCAGGGGAGACTCGGGCTTGGGTTCGGATGGCGGGTATTGATCCTAGCGAACGCTCAGTGGGGAAGGTGGAGACCAGAGCCCAGCTCAAGGATGAAGGGAGTCGTCTCCCTATCCCCTAGCTACCTCTCTTCTTCACTTCCTCTCTCGTGCTGAGAGAGTTTCTCTCTAGCATTCTGGAGCGCGCGCGCACGTACTACTACGTTGGTATACAGTGCTCTTGAGAGAGACAGACAGAGAGATAGAGAGAGAGAGAGAGAGAGAGTGGAGAGCAAACGAGGGAGAACCTTTCTAGTGGGGTAGTTGCCCCTTAAGAGGGGTGAATCTTCCAGGCGTCCGTGTACCAAAGATACCAAGCACCCTTCCTGAGCGACCGTGCTGCTCTGTTGCGTCGTATACCTCGTGGAAAGCATCTAGAAAACCTTGAAAAATATTTGAAAACAGAACGACCAATGTACTCGTCTTTTCAAGAGCAATTCTTCCTTGCGGACGGTCCTATCGATTCACCTGGTATCCTAACTTCGAGTATTTAACTCAGTCAGGATGCCGAGAGATCGCACCAGGTGGTCTTACGGAATGTCCCCCAAGACGTCGTATAGCTCCGTGACTTTATCGAGTTTTCTTTGCTTCGTGTAATATACCAACGGATGTACAGCAGCCGTTGCTACGACGTCGCACTAGCCGGGGGAGCTTTGGGAGACCCTTGGCGCTGTTCTCCAGCGTCTTCCGTGCATCAAATGCATCTTTTACCGCTTCATCCTCGGGCAGCTGTCTTCGCCAATAGAACAGTCGGGAGGTTAAGAATTTTCGCAGTGGCGGTACACTCCTAAAGCGCATATCAGATACCATAGAACATGATCACGCGTACGAATAGCGGAACGTGAATCCGCTGACTTGTAATTAAACGTTGCTCCTTGTCACTCGTGTGGCGAATTATTGTTTTCTATTGATTTCACTCGTTGCGACTCGACTCCGTCTCTCTTAGACTCTTGATAATAACTTTATCCAAGGTCGATCAGGATTTTTGTTTGGTAACTGGATGCTCGGTGATTAAAAAAATTGATATCGTTCCGGCGAGGAACGACAAATTAATCCCATGCGGACGTATGTAAAGTAATTATTATCTGTGTACGTGATTTTTCTTATCAGACCAAAATGGCTGCTCTGGCGAACCGAACGAGAGCGATTGTGTGTCTTTTGGACGAGCTTTACGTAATCCAATCGAAGCAAGGCCGTTATTTCCCTTTCTTCGAAACTGCAGCCAAGGAAAAAAAAGTAAATAGTAGAATATACCAGTGACGCTCTCTTTGGAAACCGCCCAGACCATCACTGGCAGTGGTGTTATCTATCTTTCATGTTAGCCGGACGCGGGGAGGATCGTTAGTATCGATGCCAAGAAGTGGACTCTGAGACGACAAGAGAGTAAGCATACGATATTATTAACGCGAAAGACCTAGCACTCTTGTCAATGGCCTCTCACGAAACTCCTCTCCACCTTTAGTAGTCACTCTGCTCCTCCTTGTTCTAGGAACTCCCCCAAGCAAGTCTGATCCACATTCTGGACCATGCTAGATACTTGCCTCCAGTCGCTTGGTTCTTCAGGGAGGTTTTCACGGCATCCCTTAGGCTAGCCATAACGTCCTGTTAGAATATCACATCCTTCAGCCGATACATCTACCTAGGATCTCCGAGGAAAATTCTCCCTTTCCTCAAGGGTGCCCTTGCCGGTAGAGATTCATCTCCATAGAGATCAGGATAGGAAAAAAGACATATAGGTGCAAAAGCAGAATCGCCCGAGGGCTCCTAGTATATTAGTAGCAATGGTAGTAGTGATCCTGATGGTGGTGGTGCTTAGAAACGATCCGGGTAATCGTGGACGAGAGGATGCAAGGAGCAAGAGGGGATGACGGTCGTAATGGCGGCAGGCTCGAGACCAGGCAAAGGAATAGGAAGCAGGCTAAGCGTAATGGTAGAAAGGCCAGGCAACCGTCTGAACAACGAAGGGAGGTCCGGTAGCAAACGGGATACCGGGTAACTGCAAGGATCCCAAGGGGTGGCGAACCCTCTAAAGGATGAAGCCTGCAGCGGGGATACCGAATGAAGGAAGGAACGAACGACGTAGGGACCGAATGACAAAATGAAGGAACGAGGGGACCGGAGGTACCGCGAGGGATCGAGGGATCGAGCGAGGGAGCACCGATGGCAATGGCAACCAGCAACAGCAGCAGCAGCTCCCTGCGCTAGCAGTGCGCGACCCTCTCTTCCTCCTTCCTCCTCTGCTCGTTTTCTCATAGCCGCCGCCCTCTTGCTCCGCCACCTTCCCTTGCCATGGATTCCTCGAGCCGCTCTGCTCCCCTGGTCGCCCCATCTCCCGTCCTTCCCGTCCCGGCCCGGAGCACGATCATTGGTTCACCGGTTCACGCAGGCATGAGGCACGCAGCTGCTGCCTTCTGCCTACGGTCGGCCGGACCAACCGCCAGTCAAGAACAGACCAGCGCGCGTGCGGAACGTCGCGACTCGCCCCCTTCGGAGATCACGCACGTAGCCTAGCTCCTTCCTTCCTTCCTTCCTTCCTTCGTCCTTCCGTCCTTCCTTACTCCCTTTCTCTCTCTCTTACACGAACTATACTTATAAACTCTTATCACACTACGTCATGCACTCAATCAGACCCTCAAACTCTGTCAATTCAGACTGAGGATCCAGAATCCTCGTGGTCGAATTGACAATTTGCTTCCATCTCCGTTTTGCCTGGTTCCACAATACGTTCCTCGGTATCCGGTCTCGGCTTGGTCGGCTCGCGCTAGACTGTCTAACCGTCCGTCTGCATGTCAGCTTTGTTAGTCAGTCAGTCGCGTCGATTGACAGACGCGCTTTATACTCGTGCGATCGTATTCGCCCGCACGCACGGCTTTATCAAGCAACAGCGTCCGTTCGCCGGTTCACAGTGAACCATCCGCGTTCGCGCATCACATGACCGCCATTTTATCGCGCGCGCGCGCCTCTCACGGAAATCCGAAACGACACCCCGGGCGCACTCGTTGGCTTGAAAACCGGGGGCGACACCTTCCGGCATTGAGCATCGGTCGCACGCCGCAGCCGGTATTAACATTGGTCTACATAGTACCTCGGTGAGGACGGACACGAAGAGAGTACGGACGAGGGTCACCGAACAGTTAAAAGGAAAGAGAGGGACCAGGAGGTCAGGAGACATTGTTGTGCGATCGGCTTTCGTGGACGGCACCGGAATTACTCGAGCGGACGGTTTTATTAGACTGTCGCCTCGTATATAACCTCCACGTTCAATCCTTCTTCACGCCGCCCTTGCCCTTTTTCTTTGTTCCTGGAGAACCAATACGGGTCCTCGTACTCGAGTGTCTTTTGTTTCTTTTTTTTTCCTTCTTCCACCAACTGTAAACGGTGCCAGTAACAGTCGCAGGCCGATTCCTTCTGCCGATACCGGACTGACAATCTTACGCCGGTCACACAGTGTTACTACCAGGACGGTTTGCAAATCGCGCGACTACGTTGGACGCCCTGACCACGCCACTCCTATTGGTTACCGTCCTCCTCTTGACAGTGTGCTCCTCTCGTCCGAATGATTTTGTGCGTCTCTCTGTGCCAAAGAGTTGATAATTCCCTCGTGCTGTGCGAAGTGACAATTCCCACGTTGATTGGAGATATCGTGAGCGTCAATTAATGGAGTTTTGTTACAGTGAAGTGAAGAGAAAGAATTGAAAACTCCTCAAAGAAATCTCGCGTGGCCACGTTTAACCTACCCTCTACTTGTTTTTATGTATAGATATACAGTAGTGCGCGCAGCACGGAATATAACGAAGTCTCAACGTGACTCAATGTGCCATTGCTAAAGGAATCAGCCAGGAACGTGTCTAGTCCCGCAAATATAGCCAAAGCCCTTTTAAACGTTAAGATTGAAGATATCGTCGAAACGAGTATCGCCTATCAGTGGGGATCCTAATCTTTCTTTAGAGAGCGAGAGAGAGAAAGTACAAGAGAGCCGGAAGAGAGTGACTCGGAACGCGAAGGAAAAATAAAAAGAGAGAAGGGAGAGTGAGAAAGTGTCAGAAAGAGAGAAACGCCAAAGCCTGATATCGTACAAGTATTATCGTCAGTTGGATACGCATCTTGTCGTAAAAGAACAACGTAGACGTTCCTCGTCCGGTCGCCCTAATATTCTCGGTAATCGCCAGACGACACTTATCGCGATCCTGCTGCTTCAAGGAAACGATATACAGCGTCGTCCCCAGGAACGGCATTGCCAAAGTAACGAGGAAGGCCTCTCAGGAAAAGGTGGGTAGGAATGCACGAGGGGTGAACGTGCCAAATTAACAAAGTAAATAAGGTAGAAGACCGTCGCCATCGTCGACGCCGCTTACAATGACAGGAGGTGAAATCGCGTGGCTCCTATAGTCAGTCGCCCTTAACATTCCTATCGTACGTGTATAAAAACTATTCCAAAGATGACATAGGGGAAGGTATCCTGAAGTTTTCTTAATAGAAGAAGTAGAAGAGAAGGATTCGTCCTTTGGAAAGGATCGTCAATCCAGATACTATACTGTGGATCGACGGAATAAAGTATATTCTTCATTGCGAAAGGTTTGTTACATCCGTAACGGTGATAAAGATGCCGCAGTGCGCCGTGGCGACATGCCGCAACAGTCATCGTCGTACTCGAGGACGACGAATACGCTACCATCGATTCCCCCAGATACCAGAAGTTCGCTCGAGATGGGTACGTGCCTGCGGTCGTGTACCACTCTCGAATGGCGACGTACCATTCAATATACAAACGGCAAGGATATGCTCTTTGCATTTTACAAATGACTCCTACGAGAAGGATATGGAACACTTGGTGCTGGGACTTCCGGTACGTAGCAGACTACGACGCGGCGCTGTACCGACTATAGGAGTCCCGGTGGACGTGCAACCCGTTACGAAGATGCTCGTCGAGGATGCCAAGCGTTCGTTGCTGAAGGTCGCGCATGCGAAATTACTGACGGGACAGAAGATGACGAATGGCGCGGCTGGTAACGAAGCGTCGCAACAGAATCAACAGAGACAACGGTTCATCGTGACGCCGATGAAGAATCAGTCGCCGCCGTCTGGTTGTCAGCAGAATCGACAAAGGAGTCGTAGCAAGAACGTGCCCGAGCAAAAGATGGCGGGCATCGATGTTCTCCTTGCGCTCGGACTGAAGCCCGCTTCACGGTGAGTCATCAGTCTCCATCCCCCACGTAGGCTACGGAGTATACCCTGGGGTAGTAACCCATCACTATACTTCCACTACCACCACAATCGTCCTGTTCTGGGGTCCGTGGTGGTGGTCTACCTACTCTGGTAAGGATCAAAACCAAGGGGTGATCCCCGGTTCTCGTCCCTCTCTGACTCCCTTATTGGGAGCATCTTCTAATCCTGATTTTGTACGACCCCCTCCCCTCCTTCGCCTCGTACTCCTATCCCTGGGTTCTGGCACCCCTCAATGTCTGCAGCAATCGCTGCTTCTTGCGCGAGGAAGCGCTTCGGAGCGACGAAAGGAGCGATGGCCCCGACCTCGTCTTCTTCTTTGTAGATCCAAGTTTCCCTTTTCACGAATGAGAGTGAGTCTGGCCTCGTTGAACGCGGGAAGTTGTCCCTGACTTGTTAACCACCTACCTAGAGAAGAGAGGGGGGGAGAGAGAGAGAGAGTTGGAGCACGAGAAGAAAGAGAGAAGGAATACAGGTACCAGGAGCACAGTACCAGCAGATAGATAGACGAATAGATATAAACTTCACGAAAAGAGACAAATGAATTCTCGAGACCAAGGAAAAGGAGAGGCGATACGTCCCACTTATAATGGACGGTTAAACAACGGTCCCAAGCTCCATCGGACTCGGTCGACGTGATTCGGCCTTGGGCGTTCAGGGACGCTGCCCGTCCGGACGCTCGACCGCTCCTCCGAGCCTCTTCGAATTAGGTCGAGACACGAGCTCCTCTCGTAACCCACGATGTCAATAACAATAATAACGCAATTTCGAGCAGCACTGACATCGCGTATCGCAAGGGTTTTCTTTCTTAACCTTTTTTTCTTTTTTTTTCTCTTTACCAAAGACGGATACCAAACGATCCAGGTACATCCTTCGTTAAATTTTCTTTCACCATTTCCTTTGTTTATTTATTTTTTTTTTTTCTTTACAAACTTTCTCTGTCCAGATATCCTTTTTTATTTCATTCGACAAGGATACCACCGAAGAACAGCAGGACACCAGACGCGAAACTGAACCAGCTCGTGAAGTAGGACGCTGCAAGGTCCCCTGTCCTCGTCGTCGTCGACCTAACCTAACTGAACCTAACTGAACCCCCTTCTCCCCTTTTTCTTCCTCCTTACGGACCAAGCCCCGTCTAAGTTTTCTCCCTTCCCCTCTTCCCCCCCTATTATACACTCGAGTCTCTTTACACGTTACGTACTACACGCGGGGTCACTCGTGCGCTTGCGTGCATGCATACAACGTGCGTGCCCAGGAACGTGCGAGCGTGCGTGCCTGCTCTACTGTATCTCGGCATAGTCAGTTGATAGTGCTAAACGTTAACATTCAGAGCGTTACGCCATTCCTAGTGACAATTGTATATTATAAATCAATCAATTACTCCATAATATTACGTTCATCGATATCATTACCGGTTGGCAGTTATTTTCTGATAATAAAATTTCAAATTCTTCACTTAACTACACCATCGTCCCTGGTGCCTCGACGTCGACGCTGCATGATTAACCTCTTCCAGAGGACAAGGCATTGATAGGGGGGTGAACCTTAACATTGTAGTCTGATCGTACGACCGGGTGGAGACCCCCTCTCTCGCCCTCCCTACTTTGGCAAATGATTTTCATGATTTGTGCTTGGAATTTATCAACGTCTATGGTGGCATCCTCTGGTTCTTTTTACCTTAAAGAGCTTAAGGTTATTGGGGTATCGCGGAAGTATGATCCTGTCTAGGAAAAAAACAGGGTAAATGGTTTTTATTTATTTTTTTTCTCTACCTCATCCCTGGTGCTTCATTCACTGGAATGGTTCCTGAGATGGATCGCCGCTATTTCAACGGGGTACTTCCCTCCGGTATCCTTTCCTTCTTTTCAATGTCATTTCATTCCTTTGAAATTCACGGTTCGACACGCAAGATATACAATGCACCGAGTAGCCTCAGTGTGGTCATTTATTATTGGCGAACGTCCTGTCTTAATAAAAAAAGAAAAACGCAAGATTTTTGGTTGGCAGAAAAGGCGACTTTTCGTACGATGACTTGTAGACTATATCTGCATCGTGTAAAGTGCAGTGAACGAGCGTGCGAGTGCAACGAACTCCGTCTGGTATCAAGCTCGCAGTCGAGCAGACTCGAGCATATTAGAAAGATAGGAAGAGATAGAGAGGGAGAGAGAGAGAAAGAGAGAATGATTCTGTGTGCGAGTTGGTATATATACGCGAGAGAGAGAGAGAGAGAGAGAGAACAAGAGAGACAAGGAGAGAAAACGTATGCGTTAACCCCGCCGCGGTCACCTTCTATTCTAGAGCACGGACCAGAGTAGCATTTCGTAGGGACGCGAACAGGCAGGTCGGCCATTAGCAGACGCCATTTTAAAGAATCGTATTGGATGAATTTCGCACGTGGTACGATCAGTGTGCTGATAATGATCAAGGGACAAATAAAACTAGTGGTTCTATAGTCAGTCGGTACTTTAGAGTAGGTAAGGATCATCCGTCTGGTATCAGAAGCCGAGACTTTGAGTACGACCTTCGTACGACCTAATCGGGGTCACTTTGTCGTGGACGTCGACGTCGGCGGCGTCGCCGACAGCACCGGATATACGTTTCTCTCTGTTTGACGTGCCTCTGCGTGCGCGGTACGCAGTAACCGAGTTAGCCTCTACCGCGTCTGATACGGCTGACGTTGGACTTAATGGAATTTTCATGAGTGCTTTTGATTTCAGCCTGAACAAGATGCACGCCATGGACGGAGCTGGTGGAAATGGCAAGAGGGACGACGGTACCCATGGATCGCCTAAAGTACCTCAGAGTCAGCAGAACGGGGCTGCTCTACCGGAAGAAGAGGCTGGCGTCACCGCCTCGACGACTCTGAAACGCATCACTTCGGTTGCCATTAAGAAGGAACCTATATCTGAGCCTGAGCACGAGGCTACCGATGTTGTTGCTGAACTCCAAAGGGACGTCATCCCTACGAGGGTTCTGAGGTCCGAGGGAGAGAGTAGGAAACGGAGGTCGACCGATGAAGCTCTGTCTGGCTATGACAATTCTGCATCTAAAAAGGCCTGTTTCGAACAACGCGAACACTTCATTTCTTCGTTGGTGGGAAGCGACAAGGTCTCCGCTGAGGAACTCGCTGCTAGGGCTGATCAACTTAGAGCTGAAGTTCAGGTGGGTTTAGACTTTATTTTTGTGATGATTATGTTAGCAGTGTGTAGTGCGGTAGGTTGGATTTGTGATTTATGTTCTTTTTGAATTTTTTTGTTAGGCACTGGACGAGTTAGCTCGCGCCAAGGAAATGGAGTGGAATGAAATTTTGAGTATGAGGAAGCTCAAGGAGGAAGCTTATTTAAGAATCGAAAGGCGAAGACAGGTCGTTGGCTACATGGAAGGAAATGCTCAGATAACAAAGACACTTCCACCTGCTACTTTGGCTCTAGGTCCTGATTGGGATGGCAATGGTTCCAATACCACTACGAATACTACCTCCGGAACAGCTACTAATGTTCTGACTAACAAGGATAAGGCTGGTTACGCGTCGCAGGAGTGTTCCCAGGACGGTTCTCATGATGGTTTCGTAGAGGAATCCTCGCCTCCTACTAAAAAGGAGAAAGTCACGAGACTTCAGTCGCATAGACAAGCATCGCCGTCGCCAAAGCAAAGCGAGAATGGACGCAAACAGTCCATAGACTCGCAGAATCTCGAGAATAGACAGATCGGCGAGGGTCGACAGGGTCCCATCGTCGACGTTCGATCCATCATAGCGGATTACAGGCTGCGACATCCTGAGACTGTACCCAGAAGGTGAGATAATTCTATCTTTGTTATTCGTAGCGCATCTCAGTCGCTTTGGTGCAATGAAATGTTGAATGGAAATTATTATACGGACCTAGGGGTCGCAGGATGAGGAATTCCGTGAACGTTGGTCTTGGAGCTGGTGGTGGCATAGTGGAAACTACAGGACACACTGTGGATTCTCGACCCTCCAGCACGGATTCCTGTAAAAGCAATCCTAATGCGGTTGACCCGAACAGCTCCATGAGCTTCAAAGATGTCCTAGTACAGTTTGCTAAGCTCAGTCAACAACAAGGTAAAACAAAACTACAATTCCTCTGCGTCTTCATTCTTCTACTAATAGCATCAGAGAACCGATTAATCATCTCATAATCTTATCTTTAAAGGAGAACCCGTAAAAACACCACAAAACTATCCGGACGTAACACTTCATCCAGTGGCACCATCCCCGTCGCCACAAAACACACAATCTCAAACAGCTGGCTCTCTGCTCCATGGTATTCTCACAAAATCTCAATCACCAAGGCCCACCACGTTCTCGCCAACGTTGGCAAGACTTCTCACGGCTCCGGAGAGAGAACGAGGTGGTCCAGCTGCAGCATCCACGCCACAACAAACCACAGCAACGCAGCATCTACTTCAAGCATACCAAGGATCGAATCCTGTGTCCATTAGCGATCTTCTCTCCTCGTCAAAGGTTAGTCATCAGTCCATTCAAGATATCGGATTATCATCTAATCAAGATCATCTAAGAATCTTGAAACGAATCATCTCGCACGCATTTTTAATACAATCTTTTTACACAGGCACGAACTGAAATAACGATCACACCAGTCGTCAATGCGCCAACAGTTCAATCCCATTCTAACAATCTTATTCACGTAGTAAGTATACATCTGCGAATGCCAATCAAAACCCTCAGCTAAATTAAATCTTACAATGTATCTTCTTGTTTGGTTCAGGATGACGTCGAAGAGGAGACGACAGTGATCGAGGAACGTAGCAGTCGAGTATCCTCCGGTGGCAGGGACAACAGAGACGATCGCGATAGTCCACCTCGGTGTCAAGGATGCCATGAGCGCGCTGCACAATTTGTCTGTGCTGGATGTGGAAATCAATGGTATTGCAGTCGTGAATGTCAGGTTAGTTATTATATATGTATAGACGAGCGTTACAGGGAGCGTTATCAATTCAGAACATTGTTATCAATAGTGTCCTTGATCCACTCTTGAAGCCATAATTTCTTTTATTGTTTTATTATTCAGAGCGTCATTGAAAATTTCTATTACTTTTCAGGTTTCCGCATGGGACGAACACTCTGAGGTCTGCTCTGGTTAAAGTGATGCTCTCGAGGATGCTCTTCGTGAATTTGTGCTTACGTGAGAAAATATCCTAGCAGAAACGAGCTGAGAAATCGAAAATAAATCTAGTCAAGAAAGAAACGCCAAGAGAAAGAAGATGATGATGATGAAGATAATGTAGGTGACGAGTGAAGGAAGATGGCGGCAAAGAAATACTGTATATTTTTAAGGATCCTCAAATATATATATATATGCGAACTCTCAAGGTCGATACGATAAAGGGACACTGATGCATCTCCTGTTGCAAAAAATCGATCCTCCTGGATGAAGTTTGCTAAAGGCATTAAGAATTTCGCTAAGTTTTCGTTCAAATTCGATTCCATTGATTCCCAAGTGCTCTCGATGGCGTCTTAAATATTGTTTGAGCGACACTGCGATTCTGATGAATCCTCGAAAACTTGCCCATTAACCACCGCCATTTTATTATTCGTGATTATCGGTAAGATATCGCATCGCCCATTCGTCCGCAGAAAGCGAAGATTTAATGGAAAAAAAAAACGAAAAGGAAAACAGAGACGAAAGTCATTTGCATTCTTCCTACACAAATTATTTTCTCAGTTTGACGTCGTGAATACGAATTCGTGCATTTTAATTTGTCGTAATTTCCGTTTTCTTCCTTTGTTTTTTCTTTTAATTTATTTAAAATCACACTAGGGGCAACGGCATCGCTGAAAAGGACACTGCGAAATTTACAATCACTCCGTAATTGTAATACAAAGTTTTTCAGAAAAGCGAACACGACAAGGGATAAAACAAGATAAATCTTTCCCAGCCAATGTCCCAAAGTTAGACTATCACGAATTTCACACTCGAGTCCCAGAATGAGTTAACAAAAGTTGACAAAGCAAATATGACAACACTACGCACACAATATGCAAATCAACAATGGACTGTTAACGCGAATGGGAGAGAACAGATGTTACACTGCGCGATTATTGTACATAATTTTATAGAGATTTGCCAGCGACGTTCGTTTATTTAGGTGAGACTGCGAGAGGGCGGTCAAAAGTGTGTGCCATGATGAGAGTATAAAGCTAATTTCTCCGTGATAGGTTTAAACGCGTCGAATAGTCGTTAGAGATTAGAATGTAAACAGTGAAAGGATAGATAAAGAAAGAAAGAAAGAAAGAAAAAGAAGGAAGCCAAGCGGTTGTGCTATTTTAACTCGTTGCGTTTGCGCGTCGCATATTTCTCTTTATTTCTTTTTTTTGCTTCCTTTAATTATCTCTATTCTTCCTCTCTCCGTCGCAGCTCTTTACTTTTCCTTTCTCTTTTTAATTCCATTGACACTCTGCGCGTAGATTTGGCGCGAATGCAACCTTACCTCCCTAACGTTCATTTACGCCTGGGAATAAAGTACGTTGCGCCATTTAGCGGCATATACTTTAGCTAATTTCGCAAAAATGTGTATATGATATATGCAGCGATTCGTCTCACTTAGATAAAATAATAGACGTACAGGGACACGGACACGCGTACCAGACACCATACTATTTTATACAATATTTGTTACCAACGTGTAAATTAGTCTTAAAGAAAACGTTAGTCTTGTAGCTTAGGATGTAAGATGTTTTTTTTTTCCTCTTCCTTTTATAATTCAGTTGGTATCGTATCGAGTCGTTTTTAGGTTGATATTTGTTGATAGGTTATATCTGAATGAGGATTCTCCCGAATATAATCTGTAGCCCAAAGTTCCTACAGGTACACGCAACATTATATATTTTTCCCATTTACGAGGCAAACCGAAATAAAGAAACTTTTTAATCGTAGTCTCTTTCTGCGTCCTCTCTTCGTTTACCTATATAGGTTTTTGTTTTTTGGATGACTTACACGTTGAGTCAGGTAAGATGGATTTTGGAGTCTATCGCATTTTAATGATCGTGACTGTTTTTTTTAAATCGCTTTGTTTTCCAATCTCAACTGTCAGTGTCATTTTTTGATGACTGTAGTCAATTCAGTTATGGCGGTACCGGTATGCTACAGGTGGTCTCACCTTTGGACAGTAGGATTCTGAAGCTTGCTCTTGCGTAGACGCAACCTGTCGAAAGTAAACAGAATTTATTCCTCGAGAAATAAATAAGACAGTTTATAAACGCGTTGGAGTCGATGCAACAATGTCGTATACTTTGACTCAACAGTTGGAACTGATGGCTCTTGCGGAGTTGGCAGGAATTTCTGCAGCACCCGGTGTATTTCGGTAAATTATTTCTTTGGAAAGACTTCATAACCTCACTACGTGTATTTCAAGTTAATTCCGTGTCCGTAACTTCTTGCGTATCTTCTTTTCAGAATTATAACAGA
Source organism: Pachycephus smyrnensis (assembly GCA_030142225.1). Taxonomy (NCBI): domain Eukaryota; kingdom Metazoa; phylum Arthropoda; class Insecta; order Hymenoptera; family Cephidae; genus Pachycephus; species Pachycephus smyrnensis. Next base: position 98,676 of record JARQST010000520.1, on the reverse strand, counting down.
ACTGTTAGCCTTGCAGGCTTCGCCGGAAGACGTTTACGTGCTGCTCAAACAAGTATGTCCGGTTGCGCAAAAGAAGAAAGTAACCGAAGGCTCTGGACAGAAAGCTGGGGCATCTCATGCAAAATAATCTCTTTATTCTGTTTTAACGTATGAGAATCTCAACGATATCAAATAATATGTAATAAATGAACATTTTATTATAAAAAATGAATATGTTATTAAATCAAGCTGTTTGATTAGAATAGAAATATCTTAGTAATGGTTTAGCCCCTGTAGCGCGCAGCTCCTTCGCGTGCTAACTTATCTGCCATTTCGTTACCATGAACACCCATATGTCCTGGGACATACTCCTAAAAAAATAGCTTATGAAAGTATAGAGAAATTATTATTAAAAATGGAGATACATATCTTTCCACTCACAAAAATAACGTTCAAGTTTTTCATAGCATTTTCCATATCTATTAGCTCTTGCTTGTTTATTGGTTCTTTGCCACTGCTAGTGCGCCAGCCATTTCTCTTCCACTTGGGCATCCAGACGTTGATGGAATTGATAAGAAATTGTGAATCTGTATTGATTTTTATATTTTTTATGCCAGCTTTCTTGGCCTGTTGCAAAGCTACCGTTACTGCCTGTATCTCTGCCATATTATTCGTCGCTCTGCCTACCACAGGCTGTGAAACATTTCTGAAAAACAATTCGTAGTTATTTTTTATGCTGTCACTAATTTCAAAGCAACGAATCAACCTATTACCATAGCTAGATTCACTTACAGAGGATGATTATCTCCAAAATAAACACCTATACCAGCTTTGGCACCAGCAAATCCATTGGAAGTACATGCACCATCGGTATAGACATTAACGTAACCATCAGAATCAATATCAAAAGTATATCCTCCATACGATGAATATGATCTTTGCGATGCACGATAATATTCATCACCCGAACTATCTGAGTCTGCAGAATAAAAGAATATGTATATCTTTTTCTATAATTCACATACGCATCAATAATTTCTTAATAGTTTTCTTAGATTTCTTTGTCATACCTTCATAACAGATACCATGGCTAGAAAATAGTAATACCTCATGTAGAACAATGAAAGTCATATAAAGAAAGGGAAATATTGTTATCAATACGCAAATAATTGCCCTTGATGCGTAAGACTCCAACTAATAACTCGCAATACCTGGAATAAGAAGAAGAGGCTCCATTGTCTCTCATGAACTGTTCTGCTTCATACTGGCAAGCAAATTTCTTAAAGACAGCATTGGAATATCTTTCCACCTGTCTCCTGCAGTCGTCCCTTTGTAGAATAAGAAATAAATAAAAAAGTTATCAAATGTAACCTAAACAAAGAACTCACCAGCTTGTATATATTCCAGGATTACGCCCGTTAGCTACTGCGTAGAAACTCATGGTGATCCGTAAGGCTGCCAGAGATCTAAGGAATGAATAAAAATTCTTCATTCGTTAATCAAGAAATCAGTGAATAACGTCATTCGTGAAATTCTTTATAAATTGTAATCTGATACCCGTCAGCAAATCCTAACTATTGGAAGAACCGGCTTCTTTGTTACAACTTGGTTTACAGTAGAATTTCTGCACTCGAGTGCCTCGACTGACGCCAACTTTTAGACTAAACAGACGCGCATCAGGCAAGTAATTCGACACTTCTAAGAAACAACGGTCGTATATAACATATGAAGGCTAACTCTAACCGTTAAATTCAAATGAACAATACATTTCGAATTTGCGCGCCATTATGAACGCGCCTGCGCTCAACGATACAATCGGAAATGGATTACGTGTCCTCGGATTAAATATTATATTTGCATTTATTTTAATTATTTTCAATTAAGATTATATGTTTCTTACGTGTATTATTTGTAAAGGTACACGCTGAGTAAGGCTGCATAAGGATTTTAGGATTTTTCGTTTGTCAAGTAAGTTCGATCTAACAATCTGTGGCGCATTTTATTCGTACAATGTATAATGAGACTGATTATACACAAATAATAGACTATGCGTCTATATACAGGAGAAACGTAAAATGTACGAGGCTACTAGCTATCCGAAGTAGCTTTAACGTAATTCGTGATAATCTGACGTTTCCATTAGGAAAAAAGATGTTAACTAATTAATTTATTATAAGGGATGAGAAGGATGCTATTCGTAGACGTCTTCTTTATCCCCGACGTAGCGTATTATCTCTGAAGGTCTGTTGAGTTTCTCAGCATCCACATCTGGGATTTCAAAGCCAAACTCATCTTCGATGGCCATGATGATTTCTACGTGATCCAAGGAGTCCAATCCAAGGTCGTTGATAAAATGAGTATCGAGGGTCAGCTGCAAACATTAGTTTAATATGTTAATACAATACCGTTTGAACGACGTGGGCCATCCGTACGACCGACAAGCAATTGCAACTAGAAAGTAAATAACTATAACTGTAAAGGATAGAAATTGCTGTCGGTTCGTGCTGCAGACACCACGACGCAAGCAAGGTGTTAGCCAATATTTCTTCCAGGAAACTCTCCAACGATAGATACCTTCGCGGGATCAATTTTGTCATAGAGTTTAAGCACCAAGAGCACTCGTTGGGTGATAAGATCGAGCGTAAGCGGTTCCCTGGCACTGTAGTGGCGCACTTGCTTGACCCGTGGGTCCACAAAGCCCTGGAAAATAAATATTTCTGAGTATACAAAACAATATAAAATTAGTAAAACCTTGTCAGCAGGAACTTTCTCATGAGAAGTCAAAGCTTTGATGGTTCGCTCCTCTATTTCCTTCAAAGTCTCTGGAGCTTGGCCATAAACATTGCTGTCCCTGATCTTCGAGTGCAATACCTGCGGTATTCAACAACGTTACAAACTTTATAGTACAACAACAGCAGACATGTTGTTTTCATTGTGAAAAGGTGGAAGTCTCCTGGAGCCTAGACATAGCATCCATGTATCGGCACGTTCAGTTTACGTTATACCAGAAGTATACTTAATGTCATGAAAAAAGATACAGCACAGTGATATCAGAGATCAAAGGACAATGTATTTAGTAAATTAAATTAATATTTCTGCCCGGTTCAGTTACATAATGCAGAAACCAAAATACGGTGTATCGACCCCCAGAGTAACCATAAAGCTCGTTATCATCTTGTTTATTACCTGAAGAACATGAAACTGTCTCGGATTCGCAGCAATGACTGTCGTTGGCCTCTGAAGGATCGGTCGACTGGCTAAACACCTTAAAATACCGGTATTTCGCGCGAGGAAACGAACACGCGCAAGAGACGCCATTTTTACGTTCTTTCAGAGTACAGAGTGAAGTTCTCAACTTCTCAACACTCGGCTCCGCGAGGCTTCTCTAGTTTTATCAATCTATCACAGACTGCGCTGCTCCATTTTATCAATTCCAGTGAATGCAGCAACCAATCGGGCATTCACACCAATCCGCACCAATTGCCTACATTTTACCGGCATTTTTGGCTATTGCAAATCTTTTAATTAATTTTATATAAATACATTGTAAACGTCTTTCCCATTATCAAACTGCCGCTGAGGATCTGTCGGTAAGTAAACTATTTTCGGATGGGAAATTCAAATGAGTGGATACTTATTTGTAAAACTAATTTATTTTATTTTTCTTTGATTTACAATGTAATTTGTAGAGTATCAAATGCCAAAAATAATAAATTCTTCAATTTTGCCATAATCTTAAAACTTTGTCTTTACCACCAGATGCTACACGAAGACCATCAGGAGACCAATCGACTGCATATACCTCATCTGCGTGTCCTGGTAAATCTTGACTCAGTTTCTTCGTTTTGATACTCCATACTGTAAGGATTGATGAGATTTCCTGATTTATGGATTTCGTTGAAGATAATAATCAATTGCGAAATGAGGAATACCTTTTAACGTAGAATCAGAACTGCCACTGACAAGTAATCGTGAATCTGCGCTCCAAGCGACTGAGTAGACTGCTTGAACATGACCTCGTAATGAAGTTATATATTTTCCAGTATTCGCTTCCCATAATTTGATGGATTTATCAAAAGAAGCTGAAGCTATCATACGGCCATCAGGAGAGAATTTAACGTCATTAATAAGTTGTTGGTGACCCGTCATTCTTGCTGAAATATTAATATTTCTTTTGTGGTTTACATTGAATTAGCGCAACTAGCTCAAATCATATGTTAGTTACCAATGGCTTTTTTTTCCTTCTCTGGTTTCCACAAAAATAATGTGAAGTCATCTGAGCCAGAGACAAGCTTTTCCTCTCCAACTGCTTCGTAATGTTTCTTAGCTTGCTCTACTAAGTCGTCACTAGGCTTTTCCAGAGGATGATATGGTCCTGTCCTTAAGGCATAATCTACATTTAGTGCCAATGTATTTACCCAGTGCGCATGACCCTCTAACGTTCTGCACAGTATCCCCTGTAATTTATAATTTATTATTCTTCATATTATTATAGATTTTTTCAACTTGCCATCTGATACTCACATCGGATGATCTCCACACTTTGATCGTTCTGTCTTGAGAACTTGAATATATAAGGCCTCTACCACCCCATTTGACACAAGTTACACTCTTTGTATGACCACTCAGAACCCTCGTTGTTTGTCCAAGTTTTGTATCCCATATTCTCAAGTCAGAGTCCTTGGAGGCACTCACTAGGTATCTGCATTCAGGGTTTTGATGATAGGGTTCCCAAGATAGCGATGTTACCCACATTTTGTGTCCAACCATCGACTTTCCTTTACATTATTATTTCCTAGATTATTAGCTACAGACAAGTATAACATTATTTTTTTAATATAATTATACATACCAATCTGCTTGCCAGTGAGTGGATCCCATAGAATAATTGTACCATTTTTGCAAGCAGATGCTAGTTTAGTTCCACAAGGTGACCAAGCTATACACAAAACCCAGTGCTTGTGTCCCTCGCATGTAAAATGTGGGCACTGTGTGTAGATATCCCAAAATCTAACAGTAGTATCTCCAGAGCCACTAGCCAAGTATTTACCATCTGGAGAGAATGCTACTGATATAACTGCCTCCTTGTGTCCTGTGAAAACAATTAGATAATAATTATAATGACACAATGGCAATCAAAAAAGTAATAACAAACCTTCTAGGGATCCAGTACACCTTGTCACAGCTCTAACTTTGAAGATAGCTTGTGGCTGATACACGATATCTACTATATCTTCGCTGGTACTAAAGTTTTTATTAAGATTTTCCTCAAGTGTACCAGAAACCTCCACGTCATTAACGAAGAAGGCTAACGGCACAGGATCTTCTTCTTGCAGCAGAGCATTGCAAATTAACTGCAACTTGTCCACAGTTATATTCACCGGTAGATCCAACAGACCACCTGGCAAAATCTCTCCAGTTTCAGATTTGAAACGAGACAAGACTCTTTTGACTTCAGTTTCAGTGTCATTGTCATGATTGTCACCCTCACTACACTTTCTTTTACTCATTTTTAGTCTCTAACAAAATTACTTGTCACACAAATAATTGTGAAACCCTACTATCTAATGTTGCTTCAGGTAGTTCTTTATTACTGTGCACAAAAGTCAGAAAGTGGTAAAAAACAAAATAATTAAGTCCACAACTTCAATGTAATAAATATAAACGAGGGTACTTCAAAAATGCTTTTTTCGTAGATCAATGCAGCACGTGGTGTTACATACACTATCTTTTCTGTCTTCTTGGGTACAACCCGGTGACAGGGTTATTGGTAAACCTGGGTAAACCTGCCCGAGGATCTCCGACTTCCTCCGACTTGATCCGATTGGAAGAAGAGTCGGCAAGCGGAGGGATCGTTGTTCGCTCGATTGCTTTTTCCCGTCTTCCTTAGGGAATAGCCGTTTCGTCCATTAACAGCGTTCTGTGTTTGCGCTCAGTAAAATGTACACGTCGTCGGTATAAAATTGAAAGGTTTTCTTGGAGGATAACTTAAACTCGCCAGGGTCTTTGCGAACGGTACATTGAGTACACCGCTCGTTTATTCTACTCCGTATTCCGAACTTTTCCATGCACTTGTCAGAAAGATTTTCGAAGGTTACCTCCAGAAAAATGTGTTTTCTCGAGCGTTTTTTCAACGCTTGACGCAATGTCCGACTCGAATTCACCCAAGGCGGACACAACTAGTGCCAGCCTTTTGGAGAACCTGCGGAAATTTCGATTTCAGAAGAAATCTACAAAAAGGATGAACACGTGTAAGAATTTTGCTGTTTTTCCGTAATCGCAGAATTCCGTTATTGGTCCTGTAGTCAAGCAAACAGTACCGACCGGTCCTTTATTGCGCCCATCGGTATATATTTTCTTTGTCCTGGCGCAAGGACGTTGATGCTTATAGTTGTTAAGGACATTTTCATCTCTAAATTTACCTTGAATATTTGAAAAAGGATTTGTAGAATTTATAGCGCGATAGCGATGGCATTGTTGAAAAAAAATTCATGAATAAAGATGAAATGAAAATCGTTGCACGGCATCTATTTTTAAATTCTTTATCCAGTAATATATTTATTAACTATAATTGTTTTTAGTTAATAATTATAGTTCTTTTTTTGGGGTATTTCTGATTGGCGAACTTATTTTTATAGCTGATGAAGATAGTAACTTGATGAGTCCAGAGGTTGCTATCAGACGCAAGATAGTCAACCGGATTGAAGACAGTGACAGTGATGCAGGAAGTCCTGTGAAGTCGCATGCATCAAGTTCAGATTCTGACAGGAATACTGAAACCAAAGATAAAGAACAGAAACTCAAGTACCTGACCACCTTGTATCCACTGATTGATTCTGTGGTTTGTTATTTCATTATTCCATATTCTTCTGAGGGATGTAACAAGTTGTATATATCAATATTTCTTATAGCGTATCCAGGAAGTATTGAATGGTGCGAACTGGAATGTAGAGGAGGCAGAGGAGGTATTGAAGAACAATCGAAAGAGACCTCTAAAGAAATCAGCTAAAACGAGTAATAAAAAGCGCAGAAAAGTAGACTGCGACGAAGATGTCGACGTCGATTCGGATGAAACTAATTACAAGAACAAAGTCTTTGATAGGTCAGTCGAATGTGATTGTCAAAATAAAAAATTTCAGAGAATTATATATATTATTTATTAATATTTCCAGCGATGAGGATTCAGATATGGAAATATCAAATGATCTCACAGGAGATAAGAAAGGCGTTCTTGAATTCATGCAGAATGCTCTAGTTTCTGAATTACTTCTAATGTCCCAATGCTCACAGAAGAAGGCTCAGGCTATTGTGGCTGCACGACCATTTCACAGCTGGAGAGAATTAGTCGAGAAGTTCCAAACTCACAAATATTTGGACACCGAACTGTTAAACTCAGCACAGGCAAGTATCCACATAGAAACTCAACGATCCTCAGTATTCCATATTCTTATCTAAACCAGATAACTTTTTATATGAAAAGGTACTACTAGCTACGAGACACGTGGTGGAAACTCTGATGAAAAAATGTTTGAGACTCTCGACCAATATGGAAAGGGCAGTGGCCGCCGGGTCATCGACAGTAACGCAACAACCAAAGGGTTTATCGCCAGGATTGACATTGGCACCTTACCAAATGGTTGGTTTAAATTGGTTGGCAGTGATGCATGCCCAAAATGTCAATGGAATACTGGCCGATGAAATGGGCCTTGGTAAAACCGTACAAGTTATTGCTTTTCTGACATACTTGCGAGAGGCGGGCCTCACAGATGACAAATTGGGTCCACACTTAATTGTGGTACCCAGCTCAACAATGGGTGAGTCTCTCCCACTTCCCCGTTTACTTTAATCATCGAAAAATCATTTTCACAAGAAAATCATTGACACAGAAAATTGGAGCAACGAATTAGAACGCTGGTCTCCTGGTCTGAAAGTCGTTCAGTATTACGGCTCTCAGGATGAACGAAAGGAAATGCGAATGGGATGGCGTAATGGCGACCTGGACGACGTCGACGTTATACTCACTACGTACAACCTGATTAGTAGCACTCCTGAGGAACGTAGACTCTTTCGCGTTATGCCTCTCCAATACGTAGTTTTTGACGAAGCTCACATGCTCAAAAATATGAGCACTATTCGATACGAGAATCTTGTCAGAATTAACGTGAGTCCTGTTTGAGATTAGAAATAGACTTAAAAAGTTCATGAGAATTATTAATAACTAATACTGTTATCTTTAGGCTAAACATCGGATACTCCTAACTGGTACACCATTACAAAATAATTTACTCGAATTGATATCACTGCTGATATTCGTAATGCCGTCAATGTTTGCCGGCAAGCAGGCGGATCTGAAGAGTTTGTTCTCGAAAAATTCCGTGAGTTTGACAAGTAATAAGAGTATCAAAGGAGCCACTATTGGAAGTAAATCTCTTTTTAGAAAATATCGGCAGATAAGAAAGATGGCGATCAGCCTCAATTCGAGCAGGAACAAGTGAAAAATGCCAAACAAATCATGAAGCCGTTTGTGCTGCGTCGATTGAAGTCTGAAGTACTTCGTGATTTGCCAGCAAAAACAGACAAAGTCATTCGCTGTCCTATGATTGAGAAACAACGCAAGATGTATGAGAATCTTGTGGCAGAATTTTCAGCCGAAGCAGATCAAAACAATGAAGTCAATGGCATTGGGATGATGATGCAGCTTAGAAAGCTTGCTAATCATCCATTGCTAGTTCGAGATTATTACGATGAAAAGAAATTAAAAGTATGTAGAGTCGGTAGTAAGAAACTTTATAAGTTTTTCTATCATTCTCTTTTATTCGTAGCTCATATCCAAGAGGCTGGCAAAGGACCCAGGATACAAGCAGAAGAATCCTGATTACGTGTTTGAGGATTTATTATGGATGTCTGATTATCAAATAAATCAATTGTCGCGAACTTATAAAAGCCTTGCCGGCCTTGGATTGCCACAAGAACTTATACCCAAGGCTGGCAAATTACAGAAGTTGGATGAACTTCTACCAGCATTCAAATCAGAAGGACACAGAGTCCTTATATTCAGTCAATTCACAATGGTGCTGGATATTTTAGAAGAATATTTAACTATCAGGGGCCATTCGTTTTTAAGGTTAGTTCTCGTAGTAGATTTTACTATCTTCTTGTGCTCTGTGATTTAATTGGAGAATTTTTTTATTAATAGAATGGATGGACAAACACCAGTAACCGAAAGGCAAGCCATGATAGACGAGTATACCTCTGATAATTCTATATTTATCTTTTTACTCTCGACAAGAGCTGGTGGTTTAGGTATTAATTTAACGTCTGCCGACACAGTTATTATACACGATCTAGATTTTAATCCTTACAACGACAAACAGGCTGAAGATCGTTGTCACAGGGTGGGACAGAAGAAGTAAGTCCAAGAATTTCATTCCTTGTATCTTCTTCGCACTGACTATATAATTCAAATTAATTTACAGGCCAGTTACCATAATCAGATTATTAGGTCAGGATACTATAGAAGAAGGGATGTATCAAATAGCTCAAGAAAAATTAAATCTAGAACAACAGATTACTGGAAACGAGGGTGAGTCCTTTTTTTTCCTCAAAAAATTAAAAAGCAGTTTTAAATGCGACGGAATTCTCAAAATATCGTTTTACTCCTTTGCAGAAAGTGAGAATACTGACAAGAGAAGCGTCTTGAAGTTATTGAAGATGACTTTGGGGTTGGACCCTCATAATAAATCTCTCACTCTCTCACCCTCGAAAAGCATGAACGGCTCGTCGAATGGCTACGTCGAAGGCAACGGAGATTGCGACTTATGATTGTAATATTTGCGTAACTCAAGCTACGTCATTTTTTACAGTGACATTTTCCTTTTTCTATCAATTTTACCTTTCCCGTCCCAAAACGTGCGTGATTTTACCCATAGTCCAATTTCGCCCATACAATGCCGCGTTGTGATTAGAGACTCAAATGGAATCTTCTTTAAATGAGAATACAATAAATTAAAATTGTCTTTTTTTTTACGATGTACGATCATTCGATCATTACGCAATTCCGTTTATTATAATAGTATCCGAAACCAGCCGTGCCTGGCCCGTTGCAAGTTTGTAAATCATTCCTTTATTTATATGTAAGTGAGACCCAATTGTTAACTTAGGTTTTCCTAAAGCGTGTAAGAATTTCGGCACAATTCGGTAAACGAGGGAAAGCATTTTGAATGTGTGAGGATATCGATATTATGGAATTAGGGAAGAAACGGTTTGTTTTTTTTACATGAAGTATGATGGTATACATTAAGTTACGTGTATTGGCAGAGGAGCTAAGGTATGATAATACAAAAAAAAAACTCAAAATCTTTTAATCGTATACAGTCCACTGGAATTTTTACTGGAGAATTCGTATTCGCTGTGTTAAATTAATTGTCTCTAGCTTAATAAAAATATCCAAAATGGGCCAAAAACCTTTTACGACCAACACATTCTTTGCCGTATACCTAAAATATCTAAATAAATAAATGTATACCTATCCTCTCAAAAAAGAGAATCATGACAATCCATAACAAAATACATTAATAAATTGAAATCCCCAAAATTTTGCATCTATGGAACGAATTCATAAGACAAAAAAGGTCTTTCGCAAAATTTGGCAAGATTGTTTTTAAGATTTAATCTTTTACAAAAAAGTATACAAATGCCTATTTATTCATGTCTCTAAGGAATGCAATAAATATAGGAATGGACAGTAGCCAACAGTAGCGTTTATCCAGTCGTGACAAATGGGTGACGAACGCGCGATAGTGAAAGGGAGACAGCAAGCAGTAGGAATCACGAATGAACGAGCGAGTGAACGATCAGGCGCAGTTTCGATGAGAATATAGCGCGAGTAACGTCGTTCGTTGTGTTTGGAAGTTAAAAAGAATTTCAAACACATTAAGAATTGTAATATATAAATTATCCGAAAATCATGGAGGTACTGGATCCGAGTTTAACGAGGGACGATCAGCCTTTGTGTATCAATGATTCCTTGAAAAAAGGTTTGGAAGACATTTTCTATTCTATTGTCTATGAACTGTTCACTGTTGATTCATCGTTTCTACGATCTGGCAGACGTTCGCGGTCCATTATCTGTTATTCTTTTTAACTGCCTTACTTCGAAATGCTTCCTCTGGCATTATTTCTCATCTGAATTTATTCGCTTTGTTTAATATATTTTTATGTTTACTGTCAATCAATTCGAAAGTTAGGTTACAAAGGCTTCATTGCTGTGACAAAGGTAACGAGAAACTGATTAGAGCGATGACACTGAATTGCTCAATGGAAACGTCATAAGATTTCATTTCGAGCAGTGGAACAGCAGCAACGTGGATCTTTTCAAAAAATCATTTTGGACTGTTATTCCATTTTGTGAAGGGTTCAAAGCTGTTGCCTAAGAGGTTACTCTTTGTTTCATAACAGCTGACAGCTGTCAGTGGACTCTGACGTAATGGAGGAAACGTTTATTTATTTTTACTCTTGAAGGAAAGCCTTCATTGTTATCCGAGGAACGTGCAGCTGTTTAAAAAAAAATGTTATATTACAGTTGTCGATAAAAATGGAGCAGAGATACCTGCGGATACCTCCTCATGCATCAAAGCAAGATATACCATGGGTTTCTTGGGATTTTTGGGATTCTCATTGGTTTATGCGATGAGAGTCAATCTTTCTGTAGCCATCGTGTCTATGGTCAATCAGACAGCGGTGCCTCATGAGAATAACAGTGACAGCAGCGATACTTGCAACGATACAATACACATTAATGGCACGTTCATTCCTGTAAGAATAAAATAATTGTTTTGTTATTCTGATTACACATAGAAATTATCTGAAGAATGTGGCATGCCTTTGATCGTCTGTTATTCTTTGATTAGGCAATTATCGTTTGATGCATTTCTTTCTAAAAGTTTCCATATGTAATGTGTTTGCTAAGGATGCTTTGGGTGCATGCATACTAAGCGAAGCATTAGATATATTGAATTACGCATCGACACTGTTTTCATTATCACTCATATCTGGCATATATATTGCAGAGTTCCTACTTGTGTTTGACCTTAATAACAGGCAAACGATAAGGAAACAGCTTATCACTCTGATACAATGACATTTGCGAAATCAAGGCTTATTAGTGACACTAAACAATTCTATTGTCTGGGTACAGAGCGCTGGAGAGTTTGACTGGGATGAAAAGACTCAAGGAATCATACTTGGTGCGTTTTTTCTGGGATATGTAGCAACGAACGTTCCGGGTGGCCGAATGGCAGAGAAAGTAGGTGGCAAATTGATATACGGTCTTGGCGTTTTTCTCACTGCCATTCTTACCGTGATCAGCCCTTTCGCTGCTTACTGGGGACTCGTACCATTCCTGGCTGTTCGCATTGCTGAAGGATTTACTGAGGTATCTTATTATCATGCAGTTTAAAATACCTGGAGTAAGCTACTTTACATCTGCTGCAGGATGCTAACGCCATTCCCTTTTCCAGGGAGTTACATTTCCTGCAATGCATAGTATGCTAGCACACTGGGTACCGCCATTGGAACGTAGTAAATTCGCTGCAATTGTTTATGCTGGTAATTATAGAGAGGATTAATAAGTAAAAGATAACGAGCATTTAAATATCTCCCTGCTGACGTTAGAATTTCTGTTCTCTTTAGGGGCTAACTTTGGTACAATAATTTCCCTTCCGGTGAGTGGTTGGCTATGCTCTTTGGAATTGTGGGGTGGCTGGCCCCTGGCGTTTTATCTCTTTGGAACTCTTGGAATTATTTGGTATGGTTTTTGGCTTCTGTTTGTATACGACACCCCAGCCCAACATGTGAGCATCGATCCCCAGGAAAGAGCATACATAGAAGCCTGTGTCGAACCAAAGGATGAGGTTTGTAGACTACGAAGAAGTTGTCAGCTTGATCTGCTGTAGTATTTCACATGATTTTTTTTTAAACAGGGAGAAGATCCAGGAGTACCATGGCTCTCTATATTCACATCTCTGCCAGTGTGGGCCATCACGATTACTCAATGTGGACAATCCTGGTGCTTTTATACTTTACTAACCGAATTGCCCACGTATATGGCGAAGATTCTTCATTTTGACGTACAGCAGGATGCTTTTCTCTCAGCCTTGCCCTATCTAAGTGCTTGGGTTGTCGGCTTAGGAATCTCTAGTTTCGCAGATGCCCTTTTGGCCAGACGTTATCTGTCGCCCTTAGCTTCCATTAAATTGTGGAACACTGTCGGATCTTTGGGACCAAGTCTCAGCTTCCTAGGTGCTATCTGGGCAGGATGCGATCGCGTTACCGTGATGATGATGCTGTCCGGCTTGGGTTCCTTACAAGGCGCTATTTATGCTGGTAACCAGATGAATCACATCGCTCTTGCGCCGCGATACGCAGGAACGTTGTACGGACTGACAAACGCAGCTGCGAATATTTGTGGCTTCCTGGCTCCTTATATTATCGGCAGGATAGTTGTCGGACACGTTAGTACCATTCCATTTCTACTTTCTGTCCAGTTCATTAGTATAGTTAGAAGAATAATCTCATTTCTTCTTACAGGAAACACTGGCTCGATGGCATACTATCTTTTGGATGGCAGCTGGTATAAACGTCTCGACAAACTTCTTTTATTTAATCTTTGCTTCTGCGGATGAACAACCTTGGAGCAGGGGATATAGTCAATGACGATGTTCAACTAGAAGTACAATTATGCTTAATTTGGCGTCCGACGCTGGTCGTCCAATAAATCGCCTTGCCTTGAGCACATTTTAGATAATCGATTGATCTTTGGCCACAGCCTGGAAATCAGCTGTGACAAATGGATCTACTATATACTTCCGGTTCAAGATTCTCAGGTGAGAATGGAATAGCATTTACTTGATATCCTGTACGGTGGTTAATCAGTCCTTTTACATCCTTTAGGAAATTTTCTATTTCTTTTTCTTTTCTTTCGACTTACGGAACGCGATAACCGTGATCTCGTCGATGCGAATACGTGGTCATAAAGTTTTTCTTTATCGCGGCACTCTCTCTCTCTCTTTTCTCATTAATCAAGAAAATATATTGTAGTGCTAGGATGTCGGATTCCGCCGGTGTGACATTTTGTGATACGATAATACGTTGGATATTAAAATAAGTGTATATTTCACGAATCCAAAGTGTACCTTTGAGAGAACGAACAAATTTACCAAACGAATCATCATGGATATATTATACTCGAAATTAGCTATAGTACTTGCTGTCTTCGATCTTGATTAATAATTAATAAACGAAACGGTACAATGTAAACGTCTGTATAGGAAAAACCGAATGACTCGTAACGCTAGGAATTATTAAGTATTCGTGCGACTCTTTATTACGTCACGAAAGATGGTACCTATCGTAGACGTTAGAAATGAGATACGAATAGTCGAAATATTGTATAATTCATACTATTATACTATGATATAGTAAGTAGATGGTGTGACTGGATAAAAATGAAAACGGTGCGATTTCACGTGATAAAAATAAAATTAAAAGGAAACGTAAACGGGACCTTACGAGAAAGACGATCGGACATTTGTCAAGTATTTAACGCTCGAATTGAGATTAATATAATAAGAGCAATTCTTTGTACGAGGATAATCTATTAAATGGCTGTCCCATTCCCCGTTCTTTTATAAAACTGTATATAAGAATATAAAAAAAGAAAAAGTAATGAAATACCAATCGTTTCTAACTTATAGCGTCGTTGTTAATACTATTAACGTATTATTAGCTTTTCCTTGCACGAAGCATCCCCTCCTCCCCATTGCTTCTTAGATAGTATTTTTGAACATTCCAATTTTTATTTCGACGCTTATCTTCAATCATTAACTCGCAGATATGTCATCTTTTTGTTTAGCAGTCAGCTCGAAGATCATATCTCTCATTCGACTAAGATCTGTTAGCTCTCCCTTCATCTTACGAATATTTTGTTCCTTTTCTGCTATTGTACTTTCGTAGCTATGACACTGCCGTGCCAGTTGTTGTATCTCTTGTTTCAAAGCAGCGACGTCTTTCTGATTCGTAGCAATTTCTTTATTCTTCTCCTCGACGATCTGCAGTAAAGAAAAAGAAGATACGAATGGGATTGTACGTAGATCAGGGTGTCTATATTGATGAAGAAGATTAATAATAAATATATCTTTGAGATTATAAATCAAGGAATATTTACCTGCTCCTTTTTACCAAGAGTCTCCTGCATCTTGTGAAGAAGCTTGCTGAGCTCGTGATTTTTACCAGTGAGTTCCTTGACCTTGTTCTCCGCGCTGCTACGCTCCACACTCAATTCCTCGACCTTCCTTTCTAATGATTCAACTTTGCTCCTTGTCACTTCTAATTCCTGGGAACAATCTGAGAGGAGACGTACGGTTTGTTCTACCGCTTCGGATTTTTCTGCGAGGACTTTTTTCAGACCGTGTATTTCCTAGTTTGGAGGATGGTTATTATTTATTAGGTAATAATTCTTAATTGTATTCAATTGCCATTTGCATTCTGATTACGTACTTGGATCTGGGCTGTGTGCGTTCTACTACTTTGTATCTCGGCATCGCGAAGCTTTCCAGTCAAATTAGCTTTTTCTGCTTGCACTCCTTCTAAGCATTGTTGCGTGCAGAATAGCATTTGATGCAGTCTACTAGATTCGGCTACTACTTGGGCTAATCGGTGCTGAAGACTCGTGGCATGGCTATTGGCTGCTTCCAAGCTAGCCTGAGTAGCTTTCTCAGCGTGTCTCATAGCTGCTAGCTTTAATATTTCTTCGTTAATTGTATTCTAATATAAAACTGAATCTCACAGTTAGCAGAGAGCTTTGTACCTTGTACTCATATAATTCCATGACCGCAGAGGTAGTAATGTCTCCTATTTGATTGGTCTCGAAGGCTTCCTCCAGCTTTGCAATGAAAGCGTCGAGACGCCCTTCCTGAGCTAGTGAGAAAAGTGGAGCCATTTCTCCAGCATGACAGAGTTCAGGAAATCGTGTATTCAAGCTACTCTTATTTCCTGCTCCGTTCTGTACGAGAACCAGAGGTTCCAATTCACCCATACAACGGGCAACCGCGGAAACACTTTTATCGCCCACGAAAGGAAAGATTTAATCTCATTGACTTGTTACGAATTTTGCTTTTAGAATAACTGAAATGATTCTTACCATTCCTGTGGAAAACCTACGGAGGATGTCAATTGCAAAACCTTTTGCTTGACTTCTCCGTCGCCAGTAAATAATGCCAGGGCCAATACCATTTGTACTTGCTTTTTACGCAGAAGTTCCGCGTACAGTGTTAACCAGTTGGAATTGTGAGCGGCTAGATCAGCTATCAGTGATAACGCGTGTACATAAAGACTCGTGGCAGGATCCTGAAGCATTTATAATAAAATACACCAGAGAATTAATTATTTAATCTCTAGCATTGTGCATAATTTACCTGAAAAAGATTTCCTGGCCAATCGCCTCCAGCTGAAATTTCATCCTGCTCCAGCAGTGGACTTAACATCCTGCGCATCATTTGTTCATTGAACGCCTGCATAACTTTATTTCTTAGACTTGCATTCTTCGCCATTTCTTGTAGTAGCTGCATCAATTCTGTTAATCTTGTTTGAATTTCTGCGCTACGTCCTTTACTATTTCCCTGCATCTCGTCGTCCTCTGATTGTATAACGAGCATCAGGACGGATAAATCTATCTCGGCCAAGACTTCTGTAGAAGATTTGGTGCGGCGAGAATCTATCATTACTGTTCTTATAAGTGTCAGGGCTTTGGAGCATACCTATTATTGACACAATACTTTATTTGATTACTTTGCTAATTGATCGATGTAAAGAATTTTATGAGAGATCGTACTTGCTCCATAGGTACCCATGCAGTTGCTGCTTTAATGCACACAGGGTATAATGGAACTAGAGCTGGCAATTGTAGTTTCACTAGTGACAGAAGAAATTCCATCATTAAAGCAACGCATTCCGGATCGGAATTGTCCTCCAGGGTGGCTAATATATTTTGTACATCATTAGCGTAACTGTAAAGATAAAGATAAAAGTCAATGGATTCTAATAGTCTTGAGTAGCAAATGCCAAAATATTATAATTGACTGTACTTGGAATATGTTAATAGTACAGCACGTGAATGTTCATTCTGTCGCACGTCTTCAAAAAAATCAACGATATGTCGCAGAAGAAGTACATCCTTGTCTTTTAACGCTGTCACCAGACTTGAGAATGTGACCGTAGCAAGGTCTAAGATATGCTTCTCCGAGATGTCCTTATTTGTATGCTCCAATATAATGAGTAACTTGCAGCATTGCACTCTAGTGTTAACATTGCAACTTTGAATTTTTAAAAGGGTTCGTACAAATACTTTTGTATCCACAGTACGCATTAAGGTATAGACTGCTGGAAGATTCTTATAGCATAAATTGACTAAAACTCCTAGAGAAAGTGCAACTACAGCTTCCTCCGTGGATTGTGTTACCCATTGTGTTAACGTGGAGATCAAATAAGGTAAATGAGCCTCCTGCCACGAAATTTTTACACCGTAAGTTAGCTCCTGAAGAAGCTTTAAAACACGTACTCGTTTCTCTGCTGTTAAGTTTGCCTGAGACAATATTTTATGCGTCAATTCCATATTTAAATAGACTAAGATGATTTATTTTACCTCGAGTAATCTGGTAAGGATGGGTGCAAATTTATAAGTGTGAATCAGAGCCTGTCTGGCAGTAGCATTTCTACAGGCATTTTGTAAAACTGCAACGGCAGTCCAGATGAGGGTAGTTCTAGATCCAAGAGTGTTCATAAGTTCGTGAAGGCTCACATAGAATTCTGCTGCTATGCTAGATCCTGGATCGAATATACTGAGATCCAAGGATGCTCCAATTACCTTTAGAAAATGATATGCATTACGAAATTGGTATAAGTGGCAATATAATATTTTTAAAATGTATCACTTCGCTATCACCGAATGATCCTTACTCCAAGATTTCTCTGTAGAACAGATGCAGTAGTTTCGTTTGGATGTTTCGAGTACTCAAGAGCCGCCGAAATGAATGCTCTCGTATCCTGATACTTATCCATGTTTGATGAATTTCTTTAACAGTTTTTAAAATGCACGCTCAACTTTCAACTTGTTAATTCCACTTTGGATCGTGAACGTAAACTTATCAGTGGACGCTTTAGAGAAACGTGCATTTCCCCAAGAGTATAAGTGGCTACATTGAAACAGACAGGATAGATGTGCCCTCGAAATACTTGTTAAACATTCCACAATTGCGTACGGGTGTTCGGTAGCAATAATAAAATTCGACAAGCTCTATTTAGGAAAGTACTCAGAAAATCTACGGTTGACGTATAGCGTCCATTTTTAAACATCCCAGCCTTTTTAAACTAACCAATTGCAAGCGCCATCATATGTCAGCGCTTGCTCTGTAGACTCATACGAATTGCGCATGCCTTATTGTACATAGAACACAACTAGAATTTGGGAATGAAATGTAATCAGCGGCTTTTAAATATTATTTCTCTCATTGTTATTTAAGTATGCTTCAGTTCTTGAAAAAACATAAGGAATACTTTTACATCTAATAGACTTCATGTGTAGTGTCTTACAGAAATTCGTTGTTACACGTGTTGCTTTTGCAGAGGTAACCTATGATGTTTAGATCATTTTTTGAAATGTTAACATTTTTAAGAATTATTGTTTCTTTGTAGTTATTATGAGACATACTGGAATTATGTTAATCGCAATTGAAAGAATGGCCACTCGTATAAGATGGTCCATGCTTCGTCATTTTTCAACTGCTACGGACACAGCCAATATTATTGCAAGCGATATCCCCATGTCAGCACATGAGAATTACACCTGCATACGAAAGGAAAATGTTAAATCTCTGAATGTTGCAATTTTGGGTATGCCAAACGTTGGGAAAAGCACTCTCGTTAATCAGCTGGTTTGCAGGCCGGTAAGTTTTCAATATGAACAATCGGAAGCTCTCTCATTCTCATTTAGCGAATTAAGTTATTAGTATGTTTCATTGATATAAATTCTATATGCGAAGGTATGTCCAACTTCGAAAAAGGTGCATACGACAAGAGTGAAGGCCAGCGCGATTTATTGTGAGGACGATACTCAGCTAGTGTTTGTAGATACACCTGGCTTGGTCACACAGACAGAGAAAAATAAATATTCTCTCGAAGAAAGTTTTGTAAAGGATCCACAGATGGCATTAATCAATGCTGATATCATTGGAGTGATCCAGGACGCATCCAATATTCATACCAGGGACAAGATTAACAAGAAAATTCTTGAAATACTGAATAGTACATCTGGTACGATACCATCCTTGCTAATTTTAAACAAAGTGGATGCTATAAGAAAGAAACAGTTGCTACTGGAATTAACTAGAACGTTGACCAGCAAAGATGGCTGGCCAAATTTTTCTGACGTCTTCATGGTATCTGCTCTCACCGGAGATGGAGTAAATGATCTGAGGGTAAGTATAACATTAGAAACATCTCGAAGCATACAAAAGTTACCAATAACAAATATTTATTTAATATTTTGTAGGAGTACCTTCTTGCATCTGCTAAAGACAGAGACTGGAAATACGATCCGGAAACATTCAGCGACCAAACGCCTGAGAAAATACTTGAACGAGTAATTCAATCGAAATTACTAGATGCTCTTCCAAAAGAACTGCCGTACCAGGTGAAATTGGAAATTGAACACTTTGACTATTGCGAAGACGGTAGTATTTCTGCACTTGTTATTATTTATGTTGCTTCGAAACGTATTTCATCTTTATTAGTAGGTAGTCGTGGGGGGCGTATTAGGGAAATAGCTGTGCAAGCAGAACAGCAACTATGCAATGCATTTCAAAGATCAGTAAGATTGAGACTTTACGCAAAAGTAAGATCGACATCTGAATAGAGTAGAACAACCATAGTAATTGACAGGTGTATAGAATAAGATATTTGTACAGATAATATAAATTGTTTATTCTCAATGTATTACAGTTTCTTTGGTAATATGGACTTTGCATAATTTTACAACATTATCACATATTCAAACAGGCCAGCTTAGATCGGTGTCCTTAAGATTTTCTTCAATCCACTTATCAGCTTCAGCTTCAAGTTCAGGGGTGAATAGATCTTTTAACTCATTCGCTTCTCCCTTACCAATTAACTTGTTCTCTCTCAACAAAGTGACTTCCTCACCATCCTTCTGAGTGACCGATTCGTTGTCCTGGAAGTTTGTATTCAAATGATCAGCCAGCTTTCCCATTTCCTCAGTGCTGTAGCTCTTCCCCAAGAACTCGGCAACCTTCTCAATAACCTTTGGTAAGTCCTAAAACATGAAATAGCATATTCATTGAAGTATCATAACATTCTCTATATGCGTGTATATACTATAAATTAATACTTAACATACATTTTGCATTTCCTCATAAAAAATAAACAGGAAATTCGGATCATCCTTTCGTCTCCACGCTTCTTTCACGTGATCCCAATACGGAGTGTATAGTACTAGTGAAAATATTAATACATTAATAATATTATAAAAACTGTAACGTCAGGACGAATATTATACACGTACTCAGGCTCTTAGTGAATAAATTCCAAAAGCTTTTGAAGTCGGCTTTGAATTTGAAGAAGAGCTTCATACTTTTGCGAAAGTAATAATAATAGGCTGCGACGTTCTTTGGATTTCGTGCAACGTATATAATCTGAAATAGCCAATAAGATTTGAACACAAAACTTATGGATATTTAATAAAAGATATCCAGGCAATTATATCTGTAAGATAAAAAATACCTTGGCGCCTGAATCTAATAGATCATTAGGTAGCATATCAAATGGGAGCTGACTTTTGATATATCTAGGCGAAGGATAAGCAGCTATAATTTCAGGGCTAGTCTTTCCTTCTCTGATGGCCAGGTTCACTTGCTCCTTCTCACTTTCAGACATATTAAAATATTCCTCCGACAAAGGATGCGGCTGCAACAAGCTAGTACTGAAAGACAAGAAGGTCCATTTCCATAAATCAATGTTTTTTCTTACAAAACAGTACCAAAGCTAACAAGATCACAGATGCATACTCAAAACATGGAAATCTCGTGTCCAACTTATACTTCAGAGCAGAGTCATAGTCTAAATTATTTTCCAACAACCAGACCAACTCTTGCATGTAGGTTGCACCTGAAAATATAAAAAATCTTTCTCGTATCTTATATTGTTAACGAACACGAAAGACTTTATTTTTATAAATAATATACTGCAATAGGTAGTTAATTGTTGTACCTGATCTTGGCAGTGATAAAATCCATAGATCACTGGGTTCGGTTTTAAACTTTTGAAATGCTTCACTTTGATCTATATATGTATTTAGAAAGAACCATTTTTTATCACCAACGCGAATACAATTGTTTATAAATAGCTCGTCCTCTTCCTGTAGCTCATGCTTTGTCTCCTCGTCTAGGACTTCGTACTGCAGTGGTTGAGCACACATCTTGAACAGTACCTCGACCTGGTGGTCTTTAGTATCTAATTTGAAATTTACTCAGCTTTTTAAAGAATCCTTATCGTTGGTTAAAATAATATTTTATCTAATCCATGAATACAACCTTATATTTTCGAGTTGCTGGTTGCCTTGCTGTTTAGATTATAATTTTTTCACTGATTAAAGTGACGGAGTACCTTCTGATAACAATGATACTAAATAGTAATCGAACGCGTATCTTTGATAATACTTTGGTTGTCGTCATTTTTTCTCTTATCTATTTATTTTGTCCATATATTTATCTATAAACGTTGCATCAATATGGAACTATGTTCTTCTTATTGATATAAATATCTGTTATTCTATAATCTATAGAATCTACGATTATTTTATACCATGAGAAATTATTTAGTCGAGCTGTCAGCGTATCTGTTTATCAAAATAACGCGAAAGACGTAAATTTACTTATATTCGAATGGGGAATTGGGGGGGACAGCTGATGAAGGAGGTTCGAAGTGTCGCCGGAGAGAATAGAAATTCAGTGAAGATTATTATGTAGAATAATATTAATGTCTGTTATATAATATTTGCTTGTTCCTTTATTATAAAGAGAGATAGGGAAGACCTTAGTACGTTATTTAAATTTGAATAGGAAACTTCAGATCAGTATCTTTAAGATTTTCTTCAATCCACTCTTTCGCTTCAGCTTCAAGTTCAGGGGTGAATAGATCTTTCCACTCGCCCACCCTTCCGTTCCTGATGAACGTGTTTTTCTTCAACCTAGCGACTTCCTCGTCGTCATTGTGGTTGACCGATTTATTGTTTCGGAAGTTCTTTATACTCAGATGATCAACTAGCTTTGCAATTTCTTCACTGCTGTAGCTCTTTCCCAAAAACTTGGCAACCTTATCGATTACTTTTGGTAAGTCCTAAAACAATTATGCAATTGGGTCCATTAGAATGAGGTCATCATCCTCTTAATGGATGTATAGGTACTATGTATAAGTACTGTACATACACTGTTCATCTCTTCATAAAATAGAAAGAGGAAATTAGGATCATTCCTTCGTTTCCATGCTTCCTTCACGTGTTCCCAGTATGGAGTATACAATACTATAAAAATATATATATATTGACAGTATCCTAATCATTGTAAAGTCATGGTAAAGATTATACACCTACTCAGGTTCTTTGTGAATAAATTCCAAAAGGCTTTGAAGTCAGCTTTGAATTGGAAAACATCCACCATACTTTTACGAAAGTGATAATAAGAGACTGCGAAGTCCTTTGGATTTCGTGCAACGTATACAATCTGAAATAATAAGGATTAATTAAGTATGCATTTAAAAAATTCTATTTAGCTCTTTATCTAGTCTAGTAGTCCGTCTAGTCCGTATACAGGGTGATTCACGGGAAGTTACGAATTTAGGTCTGGCTTAGCTTGAGCGATGGTGATTGGACAGTGATTAAGATCATTGATCAGTGACTATAACAATGAACTTAAACCAAGTGGGAAACAAAGTTTGAACTAAGGAACGTAACTTCTCGTAAATCTCTCTGTATACGTGGGATAACATACTTTGCAACCGGAATCTAAAAGGTCATTAGGTAACATGTAAAATGCAAGATGACTTTTTATATATCTAGGCGAAGGGTAAGCAGCAAGAATTTCAGGAGTAGACTTTCCTTCTCTTGTAGCAAGTTTCACCTTCTCTGCTTCACTTTCAGACAGATTACAATATTCATTCCAAGGATTTTGCGGGTACAACAGGCTATGACTGAAAATCATCAAGGTCCACTTAGCAGGTTAACCCAGATAGGAAAGTCTTAAAAAATTTACTAGCAACGCGTTAGCAACCGTAAGCAAGCTTATAAAAAAAAAGTGGCGACAAATTGCGTCCTGCATTTTCGTATTAGATTGCTGTCCCATCGATGCAACAAGTAACTGTAATAACGAAGCAGCAAACAGCAGGAAAGCATTGCTGATCAGCAATGCCGTAAATGTTTGAGGAACACCAATTGCTTATTCCTCTTTGTCAGCAATGTATCAGAAATGCGTACTCCATATGTTGCTCAGCAACTCCTGCTTACACGTTGCATGCTATTTGAATTATGCAACAGCATCGTTCATAAGTTGGAGACAAATATACGGGAAATTGCAGAAATATTTCTTTCTACATTTTACTTGATATCAAAGTAAACGAGATTTTTTATGCATACTCAAAAAATGAAAATCTCGAATCCAACTTGTACTTCAGTGCAGAATCATAGTCTAAATTATTTTGCAACAACCAGATCATTTCTTGCGTCAATGTTGTACCTGAAAATATATTTTAAAAAGTCTCTTATCAGTAAACACGAGAATTTATTGTCACAATGTACTGTAGTATGTATTACTTATTATTGTACCTGATCTTGGTAGCCCCGTAATCCACACGTCACTGGATCTGATTTCAAAGTTCTGAAATGCTTCGCGTTGCTCCACATATGTTTTTAGAGTTAAACATTTTCTTTCACCAATGCGAACTAATTTATTTATATATTCCGGATTCTCCTCGTACATCTCACGCCTGGTCTCCTCGTCCAGGAGTTCGTACTGCAGTGGTTGAGCACACATCTTGAACAGTACCTCGACCTGGTGGTCGTTAGTGTTCAATTTGAAATTTACTCGGCTTTTTAAAGAATCCTTATCGTTAGTTAAAATAACATTTTATCTAATCCATGAATACAACCTTATATTTTCGCGTTGCTGGTTGCCTT
Source organism: Pachycephus smyrnensis (assembly GCA_030142225.1). NCBI lineage: Eukaryota > Metazoa > Arthropoda > Insecta > Hymenoptera > Cephidae > Pachycephus > Pachycephus smyrnensis. The sequence goes on along the minus strand of JARQST010000520.1, from coordinate 74,402 downwards.
GCTGTTTAGATTATAATTTTTTCACTGATTAAAGTGACGGAGTACCTTCTGATACCAATGATACTAAATAGTAATCGAACGCGTATCTTTGAAAATACTTTGGTTGTTGTCATTGTTTCTCTTATCTATTTGTTTTGTCCATATATTTATCTATAAACGTTGCATCAACATTGAACTATGTTCTTCTTATTGATATAAATATCTGTTATTCTATGATCTATAGAATCTATGATTATTTTATACCATGAGAAATTATTTAGTCGAGCTGTCAGCGTATCTGTTTATCCAAATAACGCGAAAGACGTAAATTTACTTATATTCGAATGGGGAATTGGGGGGGACAGCTGATGAAGGAGGTTCGAAGTGTCGCCGGAGATAGTAGAAATTCAGTGAAAATTATTGTGTAGAATAATATTAATATCTGTTATATATTTGCTTATTCCTTTATTACAATGAGAGATAGAGAAGACCTTAGTACGTTATTTAAATTTGAATAGGAAACATCAGATCAGTATCTTTAAGATTTTCTTCAAACCACTCTTTCGCTTCAGCTTCAAGTTCAGGGGTGAATAAAACTTTATTCTTTATTTTAATGTCAATCATATCGAGCAGCAAACAAACATGTTATCTCGATATTATTTGATTTGCAATAACAATTTTTTAAATCTATTCATGCAATAAAAATATTGATCTGTCAACGTTAAATCAACGAAAGTCTGCATTTTTCTTATTAACGTAAGGATATGCTGCTTTGCAATTTATAAATTGTACAATTGTAATATCAGAGAATGAATTTTTTATTCATGAAGTATAATAATTGGATATAAGACGTTAATACATGGATTATTTATAATTTAATGGGGAACTTTAGATCGGTATCTTTTAAATTTTCTTTGATCCATTCATCCGCTTCTGCTTCAAGTTCAGGCGTGAACTCATCCTTCCATCCACCCGCTTGTCCCTTTCTAATGAATTTGCTGCTTTCTTTAAAGTAAGCGGCTTCACCACCCTCTGTTTTGTTGACCGATTTGTTATTCCGGAAGTTCTTTATGTTCAAGTGATCAGCCAACTTTGCAATTTCCTCGCTGCTGTAGCTCTTTCCTAAAAACTTGGCTACCTTTTCAATTGCCTTTGGTAAATCCTAAAACATCATGAAGCAGTGTATTGGCTAAAGTGTCATCATACTCTTTACACGTTTATATTTACTACAAACGAATACTGAACATACGTTGTGCATCTCCTCGTAAAATATAAATAGAAAATTCGGATCGTTTCTTCGTTTCCAAGCTTCCTTCACGTGTTCCCAGTATGGAGTATACATTACTGGAGAAAATATAATTATATTAATATTATAATCACTGCAAGGCCGCGACGATAAATTATATACACGTACGCAGGTTTCTTTTAAATAAATTCCAAAAGTCTTTGAAGTCGCCATGGAATACGTGAGTATCCGTCATAATTTTACGAAGGTGATAATAGGAGACTGCGACATCCTTTGGATTTCGTGCAACGTACACAACCTAAAGTGGTAGAGATTAATGAAATATAAAACTTGAAGGATAGAGCAAATTTAATCTAGCCCATGTATCTCTGAGATGAAACACCTTGCAGCCCGAATCGAAAAGATCTTCAGGTAACAAGCAAAACGGGAGATGGCTCTTTATAAATCTAGGCGACGGATAAGAAGCGATTATTTCAGGTGAAAACTTATCCTCTTTAGTAGCAAGTTTTACTTTGTCTGCTTCACTTCCGAACGTATTACAATAGTCCTCTAACAGAGCACGCGGGACTATCAAGTTACTCCTGAAAAATATCAAGATCAATTTTATAAAATATTTTAAAAACCGTATGGAAGCTTGCGAAATTTCTTGATGCATACTCAAAATATGGAAATCTTAATTCCAGCCTATGCTTTAGAGCAGTTTCGTAATCTAAATTATTTAGCAACAACCAAACCATCTCTTGCGTCCACGTTGTACCTGAATATATAAAAAATATTTCACTTATCATTAATGAACGTACGACAGACTTTATTTTTACAAATAATATACTGTAGTATCTAACTTATTGCTGCACTGCAAATCCAAGTGTCTAGCAAAGTTTGTTATTACCTATCCTTTCTATGGCAGTCACTTTTCACGCACTTACAAACACGTGGGAATAACAACACGCTATGTTTGTCAAAATTGATTACCATAGAAAGGAAATGAAACAACACACTTTGCTACACCCTTGGATTTGCAGTTTGTACCTGATCTTGGTAGCGTTATAACCCAAGCATCACTGGGTCTGGTTTTAAAATTACGAAGTGCCTGACTTTGTTCCAAAATCTCTTTTGATTGGAACCATTTCTTGTCACCAATAATAATACAATTATCAATAAAACGTGAATTCTCTCCATGCATCCCACGCTTTGTCTCTTCGTCAATGAGTTGGTACTTCAATGGTTGAGCACTCATCTTAAACAATATTTGATTCCACTGCCAAACTGTGAAATTCGACTGGCACTCATCTTCTTATACTTTTCTTATCGTTAAATCGATACCAAAACTAGTATCTAATCAGTGAATTAATTTTACTATTCAAGTTAAACATCTCGGTCATCATGGTGGTCACCTATTTTCTGATATCATTGACATCACGTAGCAACCACAGCTCTGTAGGACGAGTCGTACGATCAAAAATTCAGATTCTTGATTAGCCAAAATTCACATTGTACAGTTTTGATTAATCAAAAGCCTAGTTTTCCGTGTTTTTCGACTAGTAGGATAAAGCTGCAAAGACTCCTTCAAGCACGAATCGAAGAACCTTCATTATTTTCCTAGTAACTACTTCATCTTATGGGTACCACCTACGTGTTGTACCTGAAAATCTAAGAATTCTTTAATTAGTTAATTAAAATAAAATTCGCTTTTTCAATCAATAGGCGACATGCTTACTTGATCGAGGATAAGTTACGACTTAAGTGTCAATGGGTTTGACTTTAAACTTACGAAATCCTTCATCTTGTTCAATATTCATTTTGCAATAACTTCAACTAGACCAGCAGACTGGACTGGTACGCAAAGCCATTAGTTTCTTAAAAGGTTTCATTTTGTTCAATTGTCACAATTTTCATAATATTCTTATCTTTAATTTTATATACTTGTGACCGAACGAACGGATTAATTAGTTTTCATGGATTAAACTGAACTGTTTATTTCCAAATAATAATAATAATAATGACAACAACAATATAATAATAATAAAACACTTATTTGTAATTGTTATTTAAATATGGGAACTCGATATCAGTGCCCTTGAGATTCTCTTCAATCCATTTATCTGCGTCAGCTTCGAGTTCAGGTGTGAACATATTTTTCCATCCGCCACTTTGTCCTTTTCTGACAAACACGCCCTTTTCCGTTACTTTACATTCTACCAATTCCGAGGAATTAATAAGCTTATTGTTCTTGAAATTCTCTATATTCAAATGATCGTTTAATCTTGCAATTTGCTCATTGCTGTAAGTCTTTCCCAAAAAGTTTGCTACCTTTAGAACGACTTCTGGTAAATCCTACAAATAAGACAAGAGATCGATGAACGCTATGAACAAACCTATACGACTTATACTTTTTACTCGAAGATTAAATTATATTTTTAATAACTAATATCAAACGTACATTACACATTTCCTCGTAGAATATAAAGAGCATATTTGGATGATGTCTATGGGACCATGCTTCTTTCAAGTGTTCCCAATATGGACTCCATGGAGCTATTGATAATAGAAATATATCAGCAATAGAATAAATATTCCATTTATTAAGAAGGTATTAACTTACTCAAATCATTCTTGAAGTATTCCCAAAATTGAGGAAAGTCACCTTGGTATCCTTGGGTGACAAAAGCCTTATTCAAGTGATACCACGACACAGCCACGTCCTTTGGATTTCGCGCTACGTATATAATCTGGATGGATTAACAATATTGTCAGTAATTAAACATTTTTATCTGCTCGAATATTTCCTATAAGAGATACCTTGCAACCAACGTCAAGAATACCGGGTAGCAAACTTAATGGGAAATGGGACTTGATAAATCTGGGAGAAGGTAAAGCCTCCAGAACTTCATAACCAGGTTTCGCGATTTCCAGACAGAATTTCATTTTCTCAGGATCACCCTCGTTCATCTTAAGAAGTTCTTTCGTCACTTCCGGATGGTTAAACATGCTGAATCTAGAAACGAAACGCAACAAATATTACATATACGATTTTCTTTACACGGCCATCATTCAGGGAGATTAAATTATCTCATACTCTAGAAATGGAAATCTCTCAGCCAAGTATCTTTCCTTAGCAGTGTCAAAGTCTAAATTATTTGATAGAAGCCAAACCAGCTCTTGAGTCCAGGTAGTACCTGATAAAAAGACATTTTTTAATTAAAAAATTAAAGGAATCTTTGTCACAGTTATACTTTACTAAGATTACACAAGCTTACCTGATCTGGGATAGGATAAAACCCAGGTATCACTAGGTCTTGCTTTGAATTTATAAAATTCTGCACCTTCTTTAGTATATCGATGTGGGAAAAGATATTTCTTTTCACCAACACGAACCCAACCAGTACGTTCCCCATGAAACATTTTAAGCATCTCCTCTGTCTTCTTCGTGTCAAGAAATTCATAAGTTGGTGGTTCCGAGCTCATTTTGAACACAACTTGCTTTGAGAATCCTTAGAATAGTTTTAAACGTTACCCAAAGAATCAGTCCAACAAATTATTAATTATCCATCTCACAGCAGTATATGACCTGTCAAAGTTTACTGAAGTTTTCTTTGACGTTTAACACTTTAGTATAGCTCTGTATTCCTGACACTTGATAAAACTTGTGTGTATGCTATTAGCACGTCAATTTCCAATGATGACAGGCAGTCTTTGTAAAATTAATTTATTTAATCCTCGTAGCTTGTAACTCTCAATCCGGAAGGTACACGACTGATGTAAGCAGATGTAAGTCTGTCTAGTTTACTTTGTAAAGACAAACGACACACCACCTGATCTCTGTGCCTCTTTGGAATTCAGGTCAGCTTACTTTCACCTCCTAACAGCTTCTCTTTCTTTGGAGGAGTTACCGTTGCGAGACTTAGCCGCGGACACCTTTCCCCAAATTAGAAATTTCTTTTCACCAGTGAAGTTGCGTAACGTGAAATCGATAATTAAAAGATGGAACTTATTAACGCGCGACTTGGTATAAATAAATGATACTTCCACTTCCTGTATTTCCTTTTGACAATCAACTTTATAGGAACTTCACGTTACAATTTGACATTCAATCAGTCTTAGTTTCATTGTGAAATCTTAGGTAAGCGTAAATATTGATCAACACGTTTCTCGTTCTAGAAAAATACTCTGTGAAACACTATAGTCTCGCTTAGGATATGTCTTGTTTCTCAATTAGAAGGAAGGAAATGACACAGGATTAAAAAAATTAATGGAAGAGGTCATTCCCTTGAGAAACCATCCAATCCGAATTCGCTACACTAAAACAGTCGTCCCTCGATTCTAGGTCGCTTCCCTTCTTTTTCTTTTTAAATGTACCCCCCATTCTAAATCAAGATAACAGTTTAGTCCGGGTCTAATCCATTTTTCCCATTTTTCTTTTGTCAATACGCAGTAGTGCGGGAAGACCGATTCTCGGAATTCTCTTCCCCCCACGACCCCGAAGGCGACCCAAAATCGAGAGACGACTGTCATTCGTTTTACTTCGTCGCTAAAACTTAGATTCTAAAATTAAGTAACGCCGAAAGCGTGATTGCCTTTAAAAAAATAAGACAAAAAGATATTGAGCAATTCAATAGGGAACTATAAATAATAATTATGGCCAATGGGATAGAATCCAGTTCATCAATAAAAAAAAAAGAAAAAAAAAAGATCGTAACTCTCGAGATACACGGAATGATTAGTGATTCAAAAAATATCACTCGATTTCTATAAATGTTATGTAATCTCGAGAATTAAGGACAAACAGGATTGTATCTTATTATTATAAACTAATTAAAAACATTCGGGTCCTAGGACATTCTCAATAACGGTAACTGATCCACTTGTACGAACGTTTAAGGCATTTCTTTCCATGATTGGAAATATTTCAACCTCTCCAATCCTGATGATATCATTGTCCTTGGATTGCAACAAATCGTCATCAGTGCTTTTACTATTCGTGATATCGGTGCTATCCGATATCTCGCTATCTCTCGATGTAAAATTACTTAAATCTAAATCAGTCTTATCGTTATTAGTCTCAGTCTTCAATGTAATAAGCGTATTGTCGTTTAAAGTTTGAGAAGAGTCACCATTCGAAGAGGAACTCTCCAAAGACTTTGTTCGGATCCTCTTAGCTAGCAAGTTCTTCAGTTCTGGATTGGCAAGGAAAGCCTCGCAGCGTTTTGTGTGCATCTTCATATTGTCATGACGATTAAAGGGTCGACTACAGCCTGGACAGAAATACCTAAATACCAAGAAATAAATGTATCGAATAACATTTCTTATTTATTTAAGTAATTTGCTGTTTTCAGATATTTTCTCTTTACCTCTTTTCGCTGTGAACAGCCATGTGTGCTGCGAGGTGAGATTGTTGGGCAAAAGACTTCTCGCAGATGTTGCATTTATACTTTCTGATTCCTTCGTGCTTCAGAAGATGTTCCTTCAGTATGTGACTACTTTTGTATACGTTGGGACAGATTGAACATTTATACTTTGCAGCTGCGTGGACCTGAAAATTATTTACTATAATTGTAACGATTTCTATAGTATTTCTAAAAGTTAGGTTATGACAGAAGAAAAATAATGATACGTACATTTTGATGAGTGTGCAAAGCTTTTTTCGACCTGACTTTCTTGCCGCAGACGTTGCAGGTATAATCCCTGGAATGTACATTCTGGCAATGCCTTTCAAGAGCTTCTGCATTACATAAATAGGTCGAGCACAATTTACACATGAAATTTTTATTCTTCGTGTGAATGCTCATGTGAGCCCGCATTCTGCCTTTTGAGTAAAAGTCTTTGCCACAGATGTTACAGGTTACGTCCTAATAAGAAAAATCATCAGTGTGATACGTATCTGAATAAAATAGTGAAATATAACAATCTTTAATAATTATATTGACTCTAACCTTGGAGGGCTTATGCGTAGTTTTATGATAACTCAAAACTTGTCTGCTGGAACTGGAGAAATCGCAGAGTTTACAGCTATAAGGTTTAGCTCCGGTGTGAGTGTTCAAGTGTTCCTCAAGTAAGACCGCAGTGACATATCTCTTTTCGCAAAGATGACACTCGAAAGGTTTAATTTTCAAATGACTCTTCCTTATGTGACACCGTACATTGCTAACTGTTACAGTAGCGAATTCACATCCTCTGCACCGATAAGGTTTCATATTGAGATGGCCCCATATGTGTACCTGACACTTATCCATTCTGGGATAAATTGTATTACAAATATTACATCGTATACTGATTCTATCCAGCACCGTAAGGTTCTTGTAAACTTCTTCATTATCGACAACTGTCATATCAACGTGATAAAGTGTTTCTATGACTTCTTTCTGTTCTTCGCTTATCAATTCGGAAACTCTACCAAACTTTCCATCAGTAGTTTTACGTCTTTCTCGAAAATCCTTTGTGCCCTCTGTAGATATATCAATCAAAGAGGCATCATCTGAGCTCGACGGATAGTTCAGACTATTTGATGTACGACGTGGCGTTTTTGTGTCAATACGATCATCAGAAGCTTCATCAATGGTAGAGCTCTGAGATTTAGTATTTTGTAGCATTTCTATAACAGATTTTCTCAATTGCATCATGTGGTCGTTTGGCGTGCTCTCTTTTTTGGACGTACTCAAATTTTTAGTCGTACCATGATTTTCTTCTGTATTGTCTACGGACGATTCTCTGACAGACGGGGAAGAGGTCGACGATGCTATGGATGACGAGGCAATGTGATGACCACTGTCATCCTCAGCTTCGTCACCTGGTGGAGGACTTGGATTTATTGGCTTATCAGTTTCATTTACCTTTGGTTTTTCTGCTTCGCACAAAGCTGCTTCATTTGGTAACCATACGTATTCATATTTTTCTTGCTTAACTATAACAGGCACGGCTTTACTTTTTGTGGAATCAGGTAAAGTCACTCTTTCAGACTCATTATCAGTCTCGACCTGATTCACTGGATTCTCATTCGAGTCAATAGGCTCCAGATTATTTTGTAGATCACACTCTCTCGCTTCTGAAGAATTGTTATTCTTCTTTTTGGAGTCACGTAATTTTTTGCTTTCCATACAGGTAAGTTCCTTTTGATTGACTACTACAATTTCTTTATCATTATTCCTATCAGATCCTATTCCAGTCTGAGTATCTGTACAATTATTCTCATCGACAAATTCTTCAACTTGTAAATCATGTCTAATATTTTTATCGTCTACGGTTTCCCTAACAGTCTCCTCAGTCTTTTCGAAAGTTCTCAAATTTTCTACTGTGTTTGATTTCGTGGAACTTGTCACAGAATTCGAATCCGCATTTTCTTGAGACGAATTCTCCTCGGAGGCAATGGATTTTGTAAATGGTTGACGCATTTCTGTCTCCTCCGAATCCAGCGATAAATCTTCATGAGAACGCACTGAATCGCTCTCGGACAGTCTGTTCTTATTCTGTTGAGATTCCTCATCGCAATTAGAATTTCCGTTCTCAGTGAAATTAACGAGCGATCCATTGGTAGTGGCGTTGCTAAGCTTTTGAAATTTCGATTTCTCAGACTGAACAATCCTGACTTTTCGTTTCAGAGAAGCTTTAGCTGGCAAAATGTTTTCCTTGTCAGACTCAACATCACAGTCTTCATTAAAATTGGTTTCTAGGTTTTGGCGTTCCTTCTAAAATGAATAAAAGGCAAATAAAATTATTCAATAAAATGCTTCGTTATCGTAACGATACAGTTTCGTAAATAATTATACAAACTCACAGCTGCTAATAGTTCTCGTTGCGTAAGATGACACTTGTCATGAAAGTCACATAAAAATTCCAACGTCCCCATGCATCGCATGCACACCACGTGGGAGAGGCCATCATCTTCTTGTACCTAAAATATTTATTGCAGAAGATATCGAATGAACTTTCCAAATTTATTAAGATTCCTAGGAGCGTGTTATCAGCAGTCACTAAATTAACTTGAACGGGTAGGTCTTGAGAGTTCAAAGAAAGAGGCAAATGATATTTTTGAAAAATATTATAGCTTTATTGGTGTCAGAAATGGAATCGTCGTAGTGATCACATTGTCAAGAAAATATTTGATTATATCAATAACTATCATTAATCAATGGTCATCGACGATTTCACGACATAGACTCGGTATTAAAGAAATATATTCTTGGCTATACAATTACCGTATAAATAACATTTTATTGCCTTACAATTTAATATCGAAGAGACACACAATTAATGACTCGTGGAATCAATAATTGACTGTCATTTTCTCTGGGGCAATGTTTTGGAAGCAAATCGTACAGCTCCTTCAAGTCGAGGGAAACCAGTATGAAAGGAGTGAAGGCACTTCGAGTAAAGTTACAGTCGTTCAATTATTCGCAAAGCATTGACAATTAAGTCCTTCGCAAGGTGGATTCTTTAATTAAGATTAGATTCCATTAATCATGAGCAAGAATGGATTGTTCGGTCTGGCAGCCCTTTAAGAAAGAGATACCCACCACGTTTAGAGACCGTGTATAATTTTTTAATATCAATCTAGTCTTACATTTTATTTGAGAATTTTAGCACTTGTAAATTTAATCATGAAACTTTCCTCTAAAAATATATATATATATATGTCATAGAAAATATTCTTCCTTCGCTGTTCATGATTATAGACTTTGGAAGCTCTGATCCTGTATCTTTTATCAAAGATAAATTCTAGCTGATTGTCAAATTGAGAAAATTGGAATCGAGTGGAATGCCAGTCATAAGAAAATCATTTGCTTTTGGCAATTGAAGTAACACACTATCCCTCAACTGTCTCATATGATATTCGCAGTGGATGCTGTGTCTTGTATCACTTCTCGTTAGGATGAATGGAAATATCAGTAGCCTTGTCGGAGAGTCCAAGATCCTTCGACTTGCCCTCATTCTTCTTGGCATCTTCAAAGTGTCTTCTCCTGTGAACCTTCATGTTATCCTGCCTGTTGAATTTCCTTCCGCAAACGGTACAGGCGTGTTTCTTCTCTTCGTGAACGTGTCGATGAGCAGCCAGATGACTGGCTTGTGCGAATTTCGCACCGCATTTTTGGCAAACGTGCTTGCGCAATCCCTCGTGCTTCAGTAAATGTTCATTCAGATAGGCCTTCGATGCGTAACGATTGTTGCATATATTGCAGACAAAGGGTTTAGGATTTGTATGCTGAAGCATATGTGCCTTATACTTGGAGGCGACCTTAAAGGTTTTCCCACAAACGTCACAGGTATGCGTGGCAACGTGCCGCGACTTGATATGTTCATTGAGAACGGACAGACTGGAGTAAAGATTGTAGCAAAAGTGACAGCGAAATTTTCGTCGACTTTTCAAATGAACGCTCGCTATGTGACTCAATAACCTCGTGCGAAAAGGAAAAAGTTTGTTGCAATATTCGCATTCGAGATTTTGCGGTGGCAGATGCGACTTCAGGTGCATCTGCAGAGACACTTTGTGATGATAGCTTAGCCCGCAATCAGGACATCGATAGGGTTTGACTCCCTTGTGAATATTGTCGTGTTCCGTCAGATCGAACTTTGACCTGAAACGTTTAGGACACTTTGGACACTGTATGGGTCGTGGATTTGTATGGGAACATCTTATGTGTTTCATCACGTCGGATTTGCATACGAATTTCGCGCGGCAGACTATGCAGACGAATTGTTTGATGCCTAGGTGGGTCTTTACGTGCACGGTACATTTATCTTTTCGTTCGTAAACTTTTCGGCAAATTCTGCAGGCGTAACTACTCTGATTTTCCATAGAAATATGCTCGACGTTGTCATCCACTTGAATCTCCTCGCCATCCATTCTAAAGAGATCCTCAGGATTCTTTGAAGCATCCAGCTTCTCTTCGCGATCCTCAAACTCATCGAAATTCACGGTTCCTTCCTTTGGGTTACGATTGAATATCGTGTTGACGATATTACGTATCTCAACGCCATTTTGATTCTCAAGGAGACCCACTATTCCAGGGTCCACCATGCAGGAACCCTGATCTGGAAATACTTTGGCTAGTACAGTCACGGATTCTGTGTTTTGTTTCTTACGTAATTCAACTGTGTAACTTATGTCCTTTTGATCGGTACCACGATTCGTGGCTTCCTTCACGAATACTTCCATGTTTGGGGAATTCGCTACTGTTGTCAATACTTTATTTAATGTTGACGTAGGGATCTGGATCATGTTCGATTCCTGTTCCTGCGTCTGCTTGGCTGGATTCTGCTGTGAATTGCTGCTATTCGTTGACACTGTATTTTCCGTAATGTCGCTACGACTACGTAATCTACTTGCAATTGGAATTTCTTTTATATTTTCAGTGATTATCGCAGGCCGTGATTCTTCAGGGTTTCCTCGACCTCGTAAACGGCGAGTATCTACTGTTTTACATGATTCGACATTCTGCACTCTTTCGACATTCTTTTCCTTCACTGGTTTGGTAGTTTTTAATACTACGGTGGCATTCCTTGTGACATTTTCTGTTTCTTGCTGGCTTCTTTCGTTTCTTTGTAATTTTTCAGCGCTTTGTGAGGCACGAAGACGTTCCTGTTTGTCGGCTCCATCATTGTTTGAGAAATCTTGGTTCTCGTTAGAACCATTCTTGGGTGTCGATGTGCTTGCAGCTGCATCTTCAGTCTTAAGTTCATCCTGGGAAAAAGCGTATTAGACGTACGAGTGGGCACCGGTATTGAATTTTTTACAAAAGCATTTTGACAGATGCTAACCGCTCATTTCTATCTGAAGTTTTAATAATATTTGTAAGCTCTTTTCTGAGGATAATGAAATTCAAAGAAATCTATGGGATTCGAGTATTGCAAAGTATTCCATTTCAACAAATGCCTTGAATCGAGAACTACATGCATCATTTAAGTTGCAGGAGAGCGGTAGAGTTATGCGGAACAGCGAGAACTGGCAAAATAAAATATTGACTGACTGACTTACAACATCTGTTAAGGGTGGCAGATTGTACCGATCGCGTAACAGTTGCTGGGTGCGAAGACACTCCTCTTGGAAGTCGCAAACGAATTCGAGTTTTCCCAGACACTGAACGCAGATCACCTTGGGCAGAGCATCCCTCTCATCTATCTGCGATTTAAACAAAATACCTTTCGAAAGCTGAACCACTCCACAATAGAAGGAAACATATGAGTTTAATGAAAGACAGCAAAAGTCAACAAGTATCTTACGCTTGACAATCTCAAAAAAGCTAAGGAAGAAGAGGAGTAAGGAGACTATTGGTTTTACAAAACATTCAGCATAACTATACTATTTTGCTAGAATCTATACACATTGTAAACTTATATTGGCTCCTCGAACAGTAATTTAACATTTGAAAATCTAATACAATTAACAAAAGCAAGTATACCTAAACCCTACCGCTCCAACGATACACGAATCAAAAGTTCTTAATAATTTAGAGCAACAGGTGCCCATCGTACGTCTTACACAATCTAAACGCTTTTTCCCAGCACATCACAGAATTCAATTCATTCTAAAATTTCACCAAAACAGCAGCAAAACGAATTTTCAAGTGCCACACAAAGCTCGAAGGACGAATTCTGCATAAATGACAAACAAGGATGATCATGCTAAACAACGCAGTAACAACGAGACACGAAATAAAAGATCGTAAAATATTGTTTTGCAATTTGAAGCATGTGGCGACATGACGCCATGCGTTGCGACGCCATGCACAGCGTTATGCATAAAGAACTCCGTACGCTGACTCATCTCGAGTATAACAGAATCAAACAAACAAGCGATACAAAAACGCGAGAAATAAGCCGTCGAATAACAGCAGAGAAGCATAAAAGAAAAAGAAAAAAAATGCAATCCCTTAAACCGAATCTCGCCCTCCGACGGCCATTTTCCTAACCCTCGTCGCTACAGGAGAAGCCAGCTTCACCATGATCGCAATTGCGAATAAAATTGTTGATCCTTGACTCACCAGAATGTTGATTTTCGTATGTATTTTCAGTCCCAATAATCTCTTCGTTCCTTCCTCTCCAAAGACGTCAATATAAATGCTTCCACACTGTCCGCAAAGTCTGCAAATCCGTGCCTCTTCCTCCTCCACCTCCATTTTTGTTTACGTTGAAGGCTGCCCGAATACGCTCTCGACTACTTGAACTCCCTCGAAAATTGCGAGAGCCTCGATCCTCGGCCGAGAGTCCCGTACGGACTTTCAGCTTGCGAACGTCGATTCACATGGAACGGAATATTCTAATCGCGAAATAAGAATTTAACGAAACTAAAGAAAACGCGAAATTAACGAGCGCCTATATCAGCGCTTACTACTAGCTGGTTAGTCGGGCACAGTCGGGCAGGTCTGGCTGGGTCTGGCACGGGGATGCAGCCGCGTCGGGCCAGACCTATGTAGGCTGATGTAGGCTGCTGTAGGCCCCCTAGGCCAGACGAAGGCTTTCATGGATGTGTAAAATCCCCCTCCAGTAAACAGGAAAATTCAAATCTGCACTATTCTGATTGGCTATTCGTAACGGTCCTGCCCACCAAATTACGGTATATTAAGTTTTCCGATACTCCAACGACTTTATTTTATAACAGCTATTCAATTTGATATTCATAAATAATACTTGTTGGATATTGCCTTATGAATCTTTTATGTCTTCGATGATAGTGAAATACTTTGTTTTATTTTTGCTCCCCAAGCAGCACGCCTTTGTGCGACGGTTCGACTTGACTGATTGGCTGGAGCTTCGGAGATTGGACCCAAAATTTTGTGGGATTTGGGCCTTAAAGGGTTGCGAGGAAATCATTGGTGTTGTACTCTTAACGGGTTTTGTTATTGGATCGCAAGTAAGTCTTACGGAATTCAGTCTGGTTTTGATGTTTTGCCAGTTCATGCCTGTCGCATTGGCGTACTTAATGCAGGATGTCTGGTTTTGACTGTTAAGAAAAACGTGATTGTCCTTCGTCGCAGTAGAAACTGAGTAACTTGGATTTTTGCCATACAAAGACATCGCTTTTGAAAGTCTAACTAATAAATGGCACTAAATATATATTCGTTAATTATTATTTACGACTCTAATTATGGTATATTATTTATGTTTTATTATTGAGCTAACCTATTGCTCTTTAAAATTAAGTAGAGTAACTTGTAGTTTGTTGATAAATTTATTCATAATTCATTTACGCATTCTTGGATGAATGAACTTGTTTTAACTTGGTTTATCGAACATTGCCACTGTATGTATTGGATTTGATTTTCCATATGTTATATAATTATATGGCGACAGTGTGTAGATACCCTATGTTCAACATTGTAATACTTTGTTAATAACAAGTGTTACAACTTTTTTCAGAACTGTATAGATTGAGTGTTTGATGTAATATAATGAGTCTGTCAAGAGAATCCGTAATAATTTGCGAACCTTCACCATCTGTTTGCAAATTAAATGGGACTAAAAGAGGGACAAGCAAGAAAACAAATAATGGTGAAAAATCGACGAAAGAAAAAGAGGCCTTGAAGAAACCTTTAAGAATTGATGAATATGAAAGTCCTTTAAAATATTTGAGGATAAATGGGTATTTAAAAACGAAAGCAGCATAGAATTTCATGCTGTGTACGTGTAGATATTAATTTTTTCCCATATATTACAGCAGAAAGCGTTCACTGTCTCCAAGCGTAAGTGACATAATAGTTATTGATTCACCAGAGACTGAGGTGCGCAAGAAGCGAGTGAGAAAGAAACGTAAGAGACTGAATTCTGTGCCTATTACACCCGATGGCAGTGATGCGCTTCAAGACAGTGTAATTATTATTAGTGATAGTGAAATTGAGTCAAATAAGAATGACAAGATTACACGTTCACGTGGCCGAGTCTCGCCGTTGCTTAAGGAAGCTTCTTGTACCCTTGAATCAGATCCTGAGGACCTGATTCTGGTAGAATGTTCAAATGTAACAACTAAACATACCAGTAACACAAAACCTGTCCCTCAAGTTCGAACAAGTTTTTATAGAACAAGGGCATCTGTGAAGAAAATGAAGGAAGAAATGTCAAAAGAGAACTGTCAGAAGACACTCGAAGAAAACCAGTTAGATTCAGATCAGGGACAAATATCTGACTGGGTATCCAAATTGCATCTTCAGAAGGAAAGTGCACAAGTAGACGTACAAGTAGAGGAGGAAAATATTGGTGAGTATTAGAATCTTTTGAAAAATCGAAATGAGAGCTCGACAATGAATTAATTACAGAACCAAAGGAGACGCCGCAGAGATCAGAAGAAATTGCAGTGATTTGGGCATCTAATAAAGATACATCTCTAACAACAAAAGCTATTCAAGAACCTGAAACCTGTGAAATTCCAAATTCAAATGTCACTAACGACAAACAACCTGGCGGCTCTGATACATTAAATTCGAATGCTACTGAGACTGCTAAAATAATCATCGATCCGAGACCTTCTCCTCGAAATCTGAAGTCAAACACGTCGAATCTTCATACCTTAAACGCAAGGAGTAGAAAAATCTCAAGGAGAGCACGCTTGAGGAACGCGGGAAAATCTCCGATGAAAGGAAAGAAGAAAATGAAATGCTTAAAAGATATCGTATTAAATCAGGCTTCAATGTCGTCCGATAATCAATCTTCGACGTTGAGCGAAACTGCACTAACAGATTGCGAGAAAAGGCCACCCGGCAGTTTAAGAGAAATAATAATCGACGGAAGCAACGTAGCCTTTGCGTACGTCAGTTTATATTTTCCTTTAAAATCCTTGGCTTGCCTAATTATCTCTAACTACACCCCATTATACATTAATCCATAAGATCAATCTTTAACGAAAAGAAAACTGTGATACGAACGCTATGTGTTGTATGGTACATCTGTCCATCACAGGCATACAGCTGGGAAATGTTTTTCAACAAAAGGATTGCAGCTAGTGGTAGATTATTTCAAGAGTCGCGGTCACACGGTCAAAGCCTTCGTACCTCATCACCGACGTTCCCCATGTCACAAAATTCTGGAGCGGCTTTACAAGGAGGGTATCGTTATCTTTACCCCTAGTAGAACTGTAGGTGGTAAAATGATAGTACCATACGATGACCGGTAGGTTTCTTTTTCTTTTTTTAAATCCATCAGTACGTACAATTATATAAAAATATTGACCAGGAATTATTTGTATCCAGGTATATATTGGAATACGCAACAAAATGTCAAGGCATAGTAGTGTCCCATGATCGGTACAGGGACTTGTACAATGAGAAACCAGGATGGAAAGATACCATTGATAAGAGATTGCTCGAGCCAACTTTTGTGGGAGATTACGTGATGTTCCCTGACGATCCTTTGGGAAGATGGGGCCCCTCCCTTAATGATTTTTTGCGACACTGATACTCGATGTGATATCTTTTGTTTTTATTTAGCGTTGTCGCATTTTTCGGAATTCTCAATTGGAAAGCTGGATGCGAATGAGCTCTTTTCATAACCCTTTTTGTATTTATCAAAGAGCGATCAAAGACTGGTTGCAGTGCAGGACAATTTTGCAAGTTTTATTTTTCTAGAAAAAGAAAAAAATTACTTTATTTACATGCGTGCATATAATATGCTAAGTAATATAATATAATGGTTCATTCATCTCCTCCGGGCGGTTTGTCCCAGGATGGTTTCCAGCACCATTTGCGCGATTGGCGCACGAGTTCCATACTCTCCTCGGCAGCTTGTCTTGCTAGACGCTGCATGGGAGTTTTCTGGTCAACGTTACATCCTGCACCTGACAGAACAGTTTCGTGTTGGAAGGCAGTGCTTACTTCTGCAATAAAAGAACATTTGCATTAATCCAGAGTCATCTATTTCCTGTCTGACGATCTTTTCGTATTCAAGATGTAATTACTTGATTTGGCGAACAGTTTGCGTAGCACGTAGTGATCATCAGCAGTTGCTGTTAGTTCATCCATCGTGGAATTTCCTAGTCGACGACCTAGCAAACAAGGTACCCGTTCTCCCTCGAAAATGGCAGAGACCTGTTCTTCTTTTTTCCTGTGGGAACTTTTTTGCTTTGTCTTTTGCATTTTGCGATGTTTACTGCGGCCATCATTCTCTTGCGAAGTGCTATTGTGCTTCTTATCACAGGCTGAAACATTGCTTGGTGATTCTGAATGATTTTCATTCATAGTTTTCTCAGTAGATGATACAAGAGTTTGTTTTTCCATTGTAAGACTTTCCTCAGGCTTCGTAGGTTCTATAGAAACTTCTGTTTCATTCATCGGTTCATTCTGACTGGGATCTTTCGCAGAGATTATTTCTGTCGAAGCAGTTTCTTCTTGAGTTTCAATCTTACATTTTTGGTTCTGCGTAGCTTCTAATTTCTCCTTAGTTCCATCTTCAGTCTCTGATGCATTTACTGTACAGATCATAGTTTTTTCGTCGCTATTTTGATCTCCATCACCCACTGATTTTTCTAATTGATTCTTAGTACTTGCTACCTGCCTGCTAATTTTCTTACTCAAACTAGACGCCAGCCGTCGCATCTCCTCCACCTTCGCGGATGAGAAATTCATTTTTCCTGGTACTAATTTCGAGCCCTGAAATAATCTTTCTGATTCTATAGATTCGCCCTTTCCTGGTTCGTGCAGATCAAACAATTCGGCAAGATCTGACGTTCGAAATAGTCTACGCTGGCGAGGATCTTCTAGGACCTTGTTGGATAGTAATAATTTAAATATCTGTCTGTGATATATTTTCTCTTCGATTGTACCAGCCGTCACAAGTCTATACACAGTGACTCTTTTATTTTGACCAATTCTCCAGGCACGTTCTCTTGCTTGTGCATCTGTAGCTGGATTCCAATCAGGATCATAGATAATAACGCGATTGGCACCCGTTAAATTGACCCCTAATCCGCCGACTCTTGTAGTAAGTACAAATACAAAATAGGAAGGATTCTCATTGAATTTCGTTATTGTCTGTTGTCGTTGCGCCATTGGAGTGGTGCCGTCCATTCTCAAATAAGAATATCCTTCATGCTGCACCAATCCTTCTAGAATACACATCATTTGTCGGCTCTGAGTAAATAAGAGAACTCTGTGTCCTTGCTTTTTCCAAATTTTAAGCAAGGAACGTACAACAGCCATTTTTCCAGCGCGTTTCCAGTAGCCAAAATTTTCTAGAGCTTGTTCCGTTATCTCTGCGTCGTCTTCGCTATCCGTTTGATTCCCATAGATGTACAGATCGGGATGATTACAAATTTTTCTAAGGGCAGTCAAGGCTACTAGCAGTCTTGCACGATATCTTCCTGTCTCACCGACTTGATTTTTTTCATGTAATACGTAGGACACGTCATCGGATCTTAAATGACTTTTGTACAGTTTACGCTGTTCATCCGTAAGACTACAGAATAGTACTTGCTCGTTCTTCTCGGGCAGACTAACATGATGCTTTACATCCGTCTTAGTTCTTCTTAACATATAAGGAGTGATGGCATCCTTCAGTAACGTTGCTACCTGGAGAGCCGTAGCTTCCTGAAGAGGACTCGCGTTTGTGTAACCACCGCGTGTTATGGGATTTGCAAAGTGTTCAAGAAAAGCAGGTAAGGTACCAAGTTTTCCAGGTAAAATGAAGTCGAAGAGAGACCACAATTCTTTTAAGGAATTTTGCAATGGACTTCCTGTTAGAAGAAGACGATGTGGCGTCGAGAATTCCTTGACTGCTTTACTCACTTTAGCATGAGGATTTCTTATTTTGTGCCCTTCGTCAAGGATCACGTAATGCCAGTTTGTATTAACTAGGAGATCCTTGTGTCCGAGGACTCCTGAATATGAAGTAACCAGCACTCCACCAGCTTTCAGGCTATCTACCAAGTAATATGGATCACCTTGATAAGTTCCGGACTGATGTAAAGTAGCAACTCTCAAAGTTGGCCACCAATCATGAAAATGTTTCACCCATTGTTCCAGCAAAGTTGCTGGACAAATTATTAAAGTTGGTCCCAGTCCACGAAATCTTCCACCATCACTGAGTAACTCGCTACAGTCAAGACCTGCCAGGAAGGCGATTACTTGTACAGTTTTTCCTAGACCCATCTCGTCTCCAAGTAAACCACCCAAACCTCGACCGTGTAATTCCCACAGCCATTGAACGGAAACTCTTTGATACTTATACAGTCTCTTCCACACGGAAGTTGGGACTTTAAATAAATTATCTACGGCATGCAAGGGTTCATTTTTTGAATAGTTACTACTTTCTACTCTCTGCCTGTACGTATCCTCGTCCCCGTCATCTAAAATCCTCTTAATGCGTGTCTGTTTGGATTTTGTAGAAGCATCCTTCTTCCTGGATGACGTCTTCCTATTCTCATCCTCTGAATCTTGATGATCATCGCTTGGAATGTATTCGCTTCCGGAATCATTTGGAGATCCTAACGCATCAAGGATTCCTGTATCAGCTTCCGCAATTCTTTCACTACCGGTATTATCTTTGGATTCATCCAGAGTCACGGATAATTCATTCTTGTTTACGCTTTCGTCGGGATAAGATTTATTATCTATTCCATTTTCAATGTTACCGTCACCATTAGATGGGACGAGCATTTTTGTTTTCGTTGTCAATGTTTCTGTCTTACTGACTTCTTGCGATGTATCCAAAGTCTCTCTCTTTCTAGGAACATGCTTTTTCGAAATGCGTGATTCAGAATTGATGCGTTCCAAACGTCGCTTTTTATTGGGTACTACTTCATCTGTTTTTTGAGTTGCATTGAACTTTGATTTTGTTGATTTTTTCAACTGACACCTTTTCTTGGCCAATTCTGCCTGTTGATACAAATACTTCTCCAGATCCAATAGCTGTGTTGTTTTATTGAACGTCCTTCAACAATACCAAAAGAAATGTTTTTAATCGAACTAGTTTCATCGATAGGAACAAAATTCTGATTCTATAGAAATATTAAATACCCAGTAGTGTTGCGTTTAGCAGATTCCTTCGCAGCCTGGAATGGTGTAATCTCTCCCAATCTGACCTGTTTCTGTAACTCGCTCTCTCTCGAGTTGTTCTCTCTAACATTATCATCATTGGACTCGCTTAATTTAGACTTGGTGAGCTCAGTGATATGCTTAGCAGCAGCTTCTAAAACAGTAGCCTCAGAAAGGGAGATTGCCTAAAAAGATTAAAAATTCTATATACAATGCAAACCTAGAATTTACGAGTTTTTGAAAAAACCAACAAAAGTAAGTAACGTACGACTAAAATCTTAATATAAAGTTATACTAAATTTTCAAGACTAAGGACGACACAATACGTTACTTCTTTTGGTTAATTTATAGTCTTTCTCGATTGTTAAACAAAGCCAAACAAAGCTCTAACCTCAAGTAAATTTTTCTCAACGTCAACAGTACTTCCCACCGTGATAGACATATCTCTTTCATGACTTCCAGTGTCATTATTAATCTCCATCTCATTAAGCTCAATCCAGCGTAAAAATATCGAATAAAAAGAATATTTGAGTTCATTCCCTCATTCACGTGCTGTCAGGAGATTCGATGTGACCTGACTAGGCGCCAGAATTTATCAGCTGCGAAACGACTAGACACCACTCGACCTGTCAAGTACGACAACCACGAGGGTCAGGATTTAGCTCTCATCTTGTCTCATCTTGTCTCATCTCGTCGTCACTGCGTGCGAAACAACCAGTGGCGTAAACACAATTAAATTGATAGGCCGTACAATTGTATCTGTAAATTTTCTTCATGAACCATAGGTAATAATGGTTTCAGGTTGGAGATGATGGAGATAAAAGGTAAAACAAAACACTTGTATATTTTTGAAAATATTTTTATTGAGAAAAAACGCGCCACGGGTGAGTTTACATATGAGCCAGCTGTATACAATCGAAAGTTAAAAAGTTATATGAATTTTCAGATTAAAAAATGGCACCGTGGCAGACTCAGTGATAATCTAGATGATTAAACTGGATTAAACCCAGACCCAAATAGGCGTCACACTGTCGAAATTAAAGTTATCTGGCTGACCGACGTGCGAGATGTTGGGAAAGCTCTTGGACCATTCGAATGGAGGATAGTTATTTGAAAAGGATGGTCCTGACGTCGCCTCGAGCATTTCTATCCCATCGAAATCTGCCAGGACTATTTTCGTATCGATTATACCTACGGGTCTAGATTGTTCCTCCAGGTCGCCTCTGAAGGAGAGAAGCCTATGCAATTCAAAATCAGTTTCCGATATACTCGAAGTAGAATCATCTGTTTCTAAGTTAACCCGACCGTTGTCCTCGTGGATGAAACCCCGCATCATCCTTACAATCTCCTCGGCTGTGGTGATATTCTCCTGGAGCATGGCTACCTTCGTACTTTTCTTAAGCATATAAATCTCGCTAGCATCGTCCAGACGTCCATTCAAGTCTTTGACTTCTTCAAAAATAGGAATACCAACGCATGCCAAAAATCCCTTCTCCGTGAACTCCTTGCTGTAGTCCGCAGCCCATGTTAGACCTGGAAGCTGTTCAACCAGGAAGATGGAATTTAAACGAGATTCGACTGTGACCCATTGACGAGAGGATGTTCCGCCATTTTGTCGGGCTATAACACGGGACCAGGCACGTCCATCAGATGCCAAACGATTTGCTGCCATCACTCTTGGTGCTGACATTACCTGAAGGATTGAAAAAAATATTTTCATTCCGTTTACCACTGTTACTGATCCTTACTATCGTCCTAAGGAATACCAAGCTCACCTGTTCTTTCGGATTTAAACGGGACCATAGACTTTTGTTGTTCACTACCAATGGCGTACCCGCAACTATTAATTCGCGTTCTTCTCCCTGTACCAGATAATACTCGTCCTGGGAGGATAATGCTCCAGGATAAGATGACATTACGACAGATCGACCAGTTACAACCTCAGCGTCCTTGTTCGTGGAAACGTGATAACCAAACGTGTATCTCTTTAGGAGTCTCAGCATCCTATTGTATCTATGGGAGATAAGAGTACAATTTCTTCAGACAGATCAGACGATACCATGAGTTCAATGTCATTGATCGATACCCACTTTCCTGATTATATTCCCCAAATTGAGCAGCACAAAGAGAAAGATAAATAATTCTTATATTTATACTAAGCAATGTTATTAACTGTAACTTACGGTGCAGCTGTGTTCTGGGCTACGGCGATCAACGGTTCGAAATGCTCCCTGGGCAATGACTTCAGGAAGGTCATTCCTCTGTAGTTATCCTTGAAATCCGAACCATTGAGAGCACGCTCGAGATCAGGTAAATCGGAAGCCATGGCAAGCCAAAGGAAATCCTCGGAATCAATCTCAACCGATTGACGGCTACGTCGAACCGCGAATCTCCATCCAGCTTCCATGCCATCCAGTTGTGCGTAGAATAGACGTATCTACAAATGGAAGGAAGAGTAAGTACTATGTCCAGTGTAAAAAAATATATTAACAATCTAAAAAAAATCATTATCCACCATATGCCAGTATGGATCCTGATCAGCTAGGACTTCGGCACGTTCTCTAACAGCTGCGTTATTCTCACGAAGAAAATTTCGCATTTTCCGACAAATGGCAGCCCTTGGTGCACAAGCAGCACGCATTGTATTATGCCAATGATGATGAATGAGCTGCCAGGTTAAACTACCTTCCACAAGTCCCGCCGCATAAGCCTGTACCATATCCGGATATTCCTCAGAAGTCTCAATCTCAATGATGGACCACCTGAAGAGAAATTCAACAATGATATCATCAAAATCTTCATCATCACCTCAAGTCGTATATCAACAATACCACTAACACCTACCCAGTCTCATAAATACCAGTCTTGTAATAAGCCCGTGCTGCTCCAAGTGGTATAGCTGTAAGATCATTGCCTTGTCCCCAAAAATCAACACGATAGCCACCGTTACGTTTCCACGTTACAGTCGCCGAGTAAGTTCCATCATTTTCCACACTGTATAACCAAGAGATAAAAAATCGTCATCAAGAACAGCAAGAGTAATCATTAAGAGCCAATGGGTGCCAGGGTGTATCAGTAGAGTCGCGCTAACGTCAAGTATCTAAATTCAATATTGATCTTAGGTATTACCAATGATTTACATTAGTTGAGTAAGATGTCAAGTAAATGTTGATAAAGGCCTATCTCTCTCTAACCCCTCTCTCTAGCTCGCTTTTTACAAAAGGATTAAGAAGATCTGAACGAATATACGTACTGGCCAAATTCCCCGAGGATGATGGCCCCGATGCCCAGCACTGCTACGGCAACGAGTATGTAAGTGGAGATGCGGGTTTGCAGCCACGAGGCGCCTACTACTTTCAGCATGGCTCATCGGTAAGCTAAACACCTTGGTTCGAAAGGAGAAAAAAGAAAAGACACACTCGCGTTCTCAACCCATCGATTACAAACTATCACGCCCAGCTGTGGCCTCTTCTTCTTCGAAGTTGCCTCTCTAGGGACGCTCTTCGCGCCTTTTTATACTCTCTGCAACATAAATCATTAATCGATAACATGTTTTTTATCAGAAGTTTACCGATTAAATTATTACGCAAATACCCATTGATACGTTTTACAATATTTCATGCGAAAACAGGAAAGCTTTATCAGGCGAGGAAACGACCGGATAAATATCAGATCAGGAACCATAGTTCATTCTTATCATAATTCCAAGTAAATTGACGTGCAGCAGGTGGCAATGGAATTTACATATGTCAATGTAATTGATTGTCACGGAAATATCGACGATTTTGATATACGTTGAAATTCCTCATGCAGGGAACTCGTGATTGCGATTTATTTCGAAATAGATAGTGAGTCTATATTAAATTGTTAGAAAATAGTATCGATGATTGGAATTATGGATAATTAATCATACAATTTGTACAGTCAGTCTGGCACGAGCTATTGATAAATCAATGACGCACCTTTGATTATTTTGTCTATATATAATACGTGTTCTTTTTTTTTTCAACAGACAAAACCATCCTGGACACTTTTGCTATAGGGACTCGAGTGGAGAGGTATTGATAAGGTTATTGATAAGGTTATTGATAGATATATATATGGTTTGGCTGCTCCGCTAAATATTTCAAGGTCAACGATGATAAGCACTTAAGAACTGCAGACGTTCCAGGAGCGAACAGTCAATCAGGCTCTTATCAGTTTCATTATAAAAAGAGTCTACACGTTTTCGCGATAGAGCTAGCTCATGGATCAAAATGCGATAATCATTGGATCAAAGCTCAAAATGATGAGGCGATCGATGATATAGAATGTCGCTTTGACTTTGAGGATTTTGTAAAAAATATTTAAAAACTCATCGAATCACTGTTCTTTGTGCAAAATTTCACGAGAACTGACTGTCTAATTTCGTGTGGCTTCTATAGGACCGACGTCCGTCCACGTCGACGTCGACGTCGGTCTCTCGAGCACGTGCTTACAGAGTATAATAGGATCCTGCGCAAAGGTATACCTTCATAGCATAGTATTTGAGATACAGTTTAGTATCGCCAAGACGAAAATAGTCAAAGTCCATCAGAATAGTTTAAGCGTCGTGGAAAAATATGAGGTAGTTCTTTAAAAAAAGAAAAAAATCAAAAGGCGGCAAATTTGAATTGTATAAAAAGCTCGATTTTAGTTATTCAGTGTTAATCGCGTTAGAACGAGTATTATGAGGAAAATTGAAATAAGAATATTTAAATTTTGATATAATTTATTTAATGCATTCTAGAGGACTTTGATTATTATAGTATCAATTGATTCAATGGATTTTTTCACGTTTTTATCCATGTAAATTATTGCTATCGAAGCCTATGCTATAAAAGTGCGAATTATCGATTATACCAGGAATTCATTGTAATTCATTGGAAAGTAACTAGGCAAGCATATCGCGATTGAAACTCGTCGCTTAGCGTGATTTATGTTTGCACATGAATTTCGTTATAGGTCGTTCCACATAACGTAGACAGTCGTCGTCTGAGGCACGATTGCGCGCGGATCCTCGCTTAAAAATAGCATATTTCGATGTTAAGTGGGAGAAGTGGCAAGTCGACAAAAGCAATGGCGACCGTCTATGTTTGCTGACGTACAGTCTGACTGATGAAAACGGATCTAAGCGTTAAGAAGATTTACAGCTTATTAAATATCCATGACGATCGAGAACGACCTCGGATCAGAAAGCACAAGACGCAGCTGGATAAATAGAGAAACAAAAAAGCATTTTGCGCCATGATTGAAGATTCTAGGTGCTTCAAGGTACCGGAAGTGAAATCCACACGTGCCTTTTTCAAATCCCGCGCAACCTGGATTGCCCTGACAGCTCCGAAAAATTTACGAATTTTTCCACGTTATAATAATTTTTGAAGATCACGGCGATAAGACGTATAACCTATTTTTCTGGTGTAACAAAGTAAGTGACAAGTCTTTGAGTCATTCAGTAGCTGTATAAGAATTCGTATAATTATTTTCAATGACGGCTACGCCAATTAGAATTTCAATATCTATGCATATTAATATTTACCTCAATAAATATTCTCACTTGCGCGTCGCACACAGAATGAAAATTTTGGATGCACATAGAGATCACATTCCTTATGGATAGTGGTCGTAACGTCACGACGGCTATGGACCAGTTGCTCCGACACTGAAGTCCAAGCGTTCTCTTTCGCTTCTCGATTGCCACTGAGCTGGCGATGCCGACGGCCGTCGCCGCCGCCGTCGCCTCTTGCTCCGCACGGTCCCAACTTGGCTAAGTTGGGCCCCCAGTATCCCGAGCCCTCTCGTCCACTCTGGGTTCCGACATTTTGCTCGACATCGGGACACTCCTCGCTTCACTCCTCCCAGCCTTCACGGAATCCGAGGCTACCTCGGTTTCCCACCGTTCACGCCATTGCGTCCGTTCTTTGTGGCTTGCTTGACTGTCTGGTTGACTGGCTGCCTGGTTGACTGGTTGACTGGCTGCCTGGTTGACTGGTTGACTGGCTGCCTGGAGAAATGGCTGGTTGGCATATATTATATTTGCCATGTTCACTTTCCATTGGGTACCTTGGAGTCGAAAATTATTACCTGATTGAAATTTCGAATGACGCTAGAAACTAGTAAAATTCAAAAAAGAATCCATGCCAAAGACGTAGCTTTAACTTTTTTTCTTTTCCTTCAATATTTCATTTTTTTTTCCTGCTGTTTTACTTATTGCGACGTCTTGCTTGTCGCAATTATGCGTTATTCTGTTGCGTGGCAAGATAATGAGATTTTATTCAAATGATTCTTATCATTTAATCAGTAGATTCCCACGTACTTTAATACTACTTAAGTCTAGTTACGCCATCTGATATAAAAGCACTTGATGATTGTCAGCGTCGTATACCATTTGGATGTGTATTTGTTTTTATTAATCACTCGGCACGTCAGGCGAAAGATTCTACATAGATATCTATCCGAGTCTGGAGTCGGAGTTAATAAATGATTAAAGTTTTCAATTAGAGCCAATCAAAGCTCATTACGTGGCATCGTACTCCAAGTAACGTGCGCATCATTCCTCGGACTTTCCAGAAGGAACAAATGGACAATAGTCATAATATAGAAGACACTAAAAGAAATAGTATTTTTTATGAAACCATTTAGATCATTGATCTTTATCATTTTTCAACGTTCTATTAAACTAAATTTTTTTTCCTTTGCACTAAACATGATTAGAATATTTACCTAAACGATTTCCAACACCAACTTCACATCCATTGAAATCCTTTTGAATGGCTTTTACACATTTAAAGTAATCAGGCTTAGCCAGAGGAATGAATTAAATGATGACAGGATGACGTGCTCCAAAAAATTGTCTCCAGCATCAATGATCCCATTTAGCAGTCTCTTCTTCGTCTTTCATCCAGAAGACAAAAAGTTAACCGGACGTTCCTTATAGGTTATGTAATCGTTATTAAAGAAGAAGCGTCCTTCAGCAGCACGTCTGCAAAGGAATGAAAGTGCAGGAAAAATATGAAAGGACTATAAAAGCTAACAAGGGTCTTTTCTACCTGACCGATTTGAATTCACAACTGCGACGACCTTTAGAATTCTGGAACTATAAGGAAGGGTCTGAGACGATCCCAAAGCTTCCCTATGGAATTAATAGAGACAAAGGTATTTTCGCGTGGGTTTCTATAGCAGAATAAGTGAGAGGGTATAATAAAGAAATGACGGAGTTAATGAGAATCCTTGGAATTTCATGATTGGGATTTTCGAACAGGGACGCGCTATATGGTCGTGTCGAAGAATGCAATAATCTTGAGAACGGAATTCAGCGTCGTCGTGAAAATATTTCGAGGAAATCATGATATATATTTTTCTGGTATCGATAGTGCCTGATAGATAAGACTTTGATCAATAAAAATAATCATTGTCAGATCCTTGAATAACTGAGTATCCAATAGGACAGATATAAATTGTATAAATAAATATTTTATTGGAGTATCTTAATTTTCTTCTAATTAAAATGCTTCTAATTACTCTAACGAAGTTATTCGTGCGTTAGTTCTTATCTTATAAATTCCTGCTTTTTTGTTAGAAATTCTTTTTTAGTATTAGGTATACCAGAGGGTTCGACCTGGCTGTATTTAGTTCCAAATGGAGTATCCTGAGGCGCACAACGTCACCGCGCAAGGGCTTGCGCGTGAAGAGAGAAGCCCGCGTGAAATCCTCCAACGCGAAATTTTCTTCAGAGCTTAGAAGCTCAGTTCTGGTCGAACGGTGAAAAGAGAAGTCGAAGAGCTCACTAAGGACCTGGATTGGAAGAATAGTTTTAAAAATGAAGCACCTCTTCGTTCTGATACTTGCAAAGATCGTCCTGGGTCTTTCCGATCACGTTACCACTCATAGTAATAAAGCATATGAAAAAAATGGGGTACACTCGGTACCACTTGGTTCCGAATCCACTTTCTATTGGAGGTGCTGAGTATATTTTGAAAATTGTATATTCCTTCTTCTAATCGATTTTTAAAAAATCTTATATTCCATCCTTCCAGGGTGGATCATACCAGGGAGTCTGTTACGATCGAAATTCACTTTGTGGCTGAAGAAAGTTCCTGGTTCGCTGTAGGATTTTCAAATTACGGGGAATTAAAATCTGCAGACTATTGTGTCCTGTGGGTCGATTGGCATCGCCATATGCAATTACAAGTAATATATTAAATTGTAATATTCTTTGTTCATACCAATTTCAATGACGAGAGTATTCCAGGACGCCTGGGCCGATGAAGATGGAGAATTGAACCTGGACCAGCAACAGGACTGTGAGAGCTTCGCCTGGAAGCAACGTGACAATATCACCAAGTTCACTTTCTCCCGTAAATTTGATACCTGCGACAATGACGATTACATAATAGAGGTGTGTTCCTAATCATAATGATTCAGGATGACAAATAAGACTTGGTGCTTTTTTTTGGTTCCAGAGGGGAACGACTCATATAGTTTGGCTGAAGGGTCAGGGTCCCTTGTCATCCTTGGCAGGTCTTCGAGTATCCGATGCCAAAAGTTCGGGAATGTCGAGGACGGAATTACTGAGAACGTCACATCCGGCGCCAGAATGGCCTTCCGACGCTTGGGAATTGGAATTGCTAGTGAACAGAATAAAAGTACCAAATCGAGAAACAACGTATTGGTGTCGTGTACACAAATTGCCGGATTCTTTGAAGCAAAAGTCTGTAGATTCTAAATATATTATTGATTATATAAATGCTAGTGACATACCGATTGTTATTCTTATTGCAGACATCATATTCTTCAGTTTGGACCTGCAATACAGACAGGTAACGAACACCTGGTGCATCATATGGAAATTTTTCATTGTGCTGGACCAGCCAATATTCAGGTTCCTCATTACAATGGTCCTTGTGATGCTGCTGATCGTCCAGAAGGAACTCAGGTGTGACAAATAAATGTAATTAAAAAATATATCCACGTTTACGTCCTTTCGTTTGCCATAGATTTGCAAGAAAGTTCTTGCTGCTTGGGCTATGGGTGCCGATGCCTTTGTTTATCCGGAAGAGACAGGTTTACCTATAGGAGGAGATAATTTCAATCGTTACGTCATGCTGGAAGTGCATTATAATAATCCAGAATTGCAAGACGGTAATATAGACTCCTCTGGAATCCGTTTCGTTCTTACCAAGAGCCTTAGGCGTTACGATGCTGGAGTAATAGAGCTGGGATTGGAATATACCGATAAAATGGCGATACCACCTGATCAGGTAAAAAGGAAGCTTAATAAATAAATAACGGATATATTAATTCCATTAAATTGTTTTTCTCATTATTTCCAGGAATCCTTCGCGCTATCCGGTCACTGCACTTCCGAGTGCACGGGAGTGGGTTTACCACAAAGTGGAATTCATATTTTTGGTTCTCAACTGCACACTCATCTAACCGGAAATAGAGTGGTGACTCGTCATATCCGGGATGGCAAGGAATTACCTTTACTGAATTACGACAATCATTATTCCACTCATTTTCAAGAGATTAGACTGTTACCAAAACCTGTCACTGTTTTACCAGTAAGTATATGATCTTACGAATTTCAAAATGATAACGCTTTCCTTATCTCGTTAATATCTTTAGGGCGACGCTCTGATAACTACGTGCACTTACGACACTAGAAACAGGAAAAACGTAACACTCGGTGGTTTTGCCATTTCCGACGAGATGTGTGTAAACTACATTCATTATTATCCCAACACGCGACTAGAGGTCTGTTATAAATTTCCATATTGCAATTTTGATTTCATTAATCCTCAAAGATTTCATGCTTCCGTAATCAGGTCTGTAAAAGTGCAATAAGTAACGACGCTCTGCGCACGTACTTCCGGTACATGAGAGACTGGGAAAATCAGCCAACGAGTAACGAAGCCATATCTGATAATTACAAAGGAATAGAATGGACCAAAGTGCGAGTGGCTGCGTTGCATGATCTCTACGAAGCTGCGCCATTAGGTAAAACATTAAAGAAATTGTTAATTGTTCATTAAACATTTAAAAATATATTTTTCAGGAATGCAATGCAATGCCTCTGACGGTTCACGATTACCTGGTCTCTGGGATAATGTCGCAGCATCTCCAGTGTCACTCCCATTACCACCACCTGCTAGGGATTGTACCGGATCTCTGCAAAATAACGTGGAAACGCAATAAAAATTGCGAATACAGTCCAAGGTAGTTTAACACGCGTTTCGCGTTTGTTTGATGTATTGAATTTAGCACTGTCTGATCCGATGATGCGTAATGGAACGTGACACG
Organism: Pachycephus smyrnensis; assembly: GCA_030142225.1. NCBI lineage: Eukaryota > Metazoa > Arthropoda > Insecta > Hymenoptera > Cephidae > Pachycephus > Pachycephus smyrnensis. The sequence continues at coordinate 43,910 of JARQST010000520.1, read as the reverse complement.
TGCGTTTCTCTTTGAACAAACACGAAGATGGCCTCCAGCCAGTTCCTTTGGTTACTTTACTTCGTTACCACGCTCGCCCTTAGGCTAAAGAATAACTTGAGTTAAAACCCTAGAGCAAAGCAGTAACTTTTGGCAAGCTTCTCTGTAGGGCGTAAAGCCAGTGTTGGCAAAGCAAAGCCCAGGTACAAATAAAGTTTTAAAAGTGGGAGGCCCACTCATCATTCATTTGATGCCAGAATATATACATATTTGCACGCGCGTTATTTTCTGCCAAGTAAGCAAAAGAAATTCTGGTATGCGTAATTAAATATTATCGTGAAACGTACAAGTTTATAAACCTTTTTTCTTTTATTTGCGTATTTCAAAAACTCCAGTTTTCTTTTTTTGGCAGTACAACGTCTCGCTGCTTACGAAGCTAGGCTTGATTGCGTTTGGTTGTCAACAAATAACTTGGTCTTCTTTATTAGCCTATGACGTCGTTGATGGATAAATGATGACTGATGATTAATGGGTGTGTCGAGATATTGTTTGAGAACGATTGTCGTAGGACAATCGTCATTCTTTCTTCGAATTTTCATTTTCCCTCCATCTCTACTTTACACAGTGTCGCGTATGAATGTACAAATATTCGTTGGTATATCTAATGTGAATATAAAAATTAAAAATATTCAATATATACGATATAATACACATGGGCGGGTTACAAAGATTTATGCAAGTAAAATAGTTGCCGTCTGCTTGCGCTGTAAAAATGTCATTCCTTTCGAAATTATAATTCCTGTATTTATAAGTATACCAGTCTCTTTCTTTTATTATTATTATAGTCAAATATTTTGGAACTTCGAGTCGCAGGTTTTTCCTTAACTAGTCGTCCGGGTTATTAATAGGTCAATGACAAGTTCCAAGAGCTTTTGGATTTCGAGATTTCACAGATACAAAATTACCTATTGGAATTATCATGACTGTGTTAAAAAAATTATTTATAAAACATATATCAATCGGCACGCACAGCAAGTATGAAACTTTCCTAAGTACAAGTACAAAGGTAATTACGGATCCTATAGGCCACGTATTGGAATACAAAAAGGATAGTTATAAAAAATCCATCGAGTCTTACAATAGCTTCACGCATACGGAACGTCCTTCACGACAATGAGTATATCGTTACTTGATTAATAGATTGTCTTTCTAATTGCGTTTACACAAATTTATCTTAACGTCTTCCACGTGGACCTGAGACCAGCACTAGGACCTGGCATAGGATGACGACCGGTAAACATGAAAGTCGTCGATTTCGAGATTCCTCGTTAAAACAACACGACACTCGCAATTGTTTATAACGCGTGAAGCCGTTTCTTTTTTTCTTTTCTTTCTCCCTCTCTTTTGTTCGTCACAGAGTAATACTTCTCTCCCTCCCTTTTAAATCAGCTTCGCAATATATTATGCTATGAGACTAATAAAATAGCTTATTGTAAAATCGGTAATTCTCTCTCCTCGCCTGCTGCCTTCTCTTCCTCTACCTCTCCACCTTCCTCTCGTTCCTCCGCTATAGTATATTATGGGCAATAGTTAGAGAACAAAGAAACATAACAATGATGAAAAAGAATATAAAATATGAAATAGAAAAAACCGTGATTCGACGCGATAACGATAAGCGACGTCTAATAGGAAATCGCTAATGATCGCTGATCGACGTAAGGCTTTCGACTAGAGCGATTGATTATTCTGTTGTAGATGCATTTGTAGGAAGCAATACAATATACCAGCCTGCGCCATTACATCCACAGTACCAGCAGCTAGAGGATCACGACTCTTAGCATCCGATCGGGAATTCGTGCCAGGTCGTAGAAGAGTTGGTCCGAATACTGTGGCTAGATTATGCAAGGACATTTTATTTTGACCCTCGTGCTTGTTCACGCGGATTAGATGGGCCAAGAGGAAGTCGATCACTGCTTTGTTCACTAGGGGTAAACTCTCGTAGACTCGACGCAGAGCAACGCCTCTGGATAATTCGCCAGTTTGAAAAGCCTCCAGGAAGGCGGGATAGAGTGCGTCGGTAAACAGAGCTTCTGGCATCTCACGTAGATACAACTTCAGGACACCTGTTACGGAATGGACATCTACCTGGATTTTTTCACAATCAAAAAAGCCCATGAAGTTAGTACGAAGAAGTTTATAACAAGAGGATATGGCTTGAATGGTCCTTTACCTCTTTAAGTAATTGCTCGGCTTCGTACGAATTGCTCTCGAAGGATTTACGCAATTTGGCCAGGTCAGAGGCTGACCCTGAAACACGGTAGAGACCCACTTCGCCGACACCTCGCCTTTCCACTTCACGAACACAGGCAGTTATTATGAATGGTACATCACGCTTTTCCCGTCTGTCACAAAGATAACAGATGATCAGTTGATAATCTTTCTTTGAAAATTAATCTTTGGATTGATTTTATATCTAGACTGGAATCTTACTTGCACACTTGTTGAATTTTTGCTCCAAACAGTCCTTGAGGCTTGGCGGAAGGTACTCGTCTCAGTGTTACTTCACTGGGTACGAATCTCAGGGCCACGTCAAGAGACGCCGGTCCCAGGTTCAAAGCCCTTTCCACTTGATCCGATTGAAGCCAGGAACGACTTAGTCGTTGGGTACATTTACCTCGAAGAACAGGACGCGGTCCACCTTCTTCGTACAGAAGGATCCTTACGTTCTGACTACCCTCCAATTCCACGACAAATGTTTCCCCTGTAATAAAAATATATCATTCAATCCCATCTCTACGATTTTCATCAGTGCAGTATAAGACTCTTACCCCAGGTCGGGACTTGACCTCTAGCAACGCGGCTTCTAGCCCGTTTAAAGTAGTGCCCATAACTATCAACCTCGACGATGATGTACAGATCACCAGGTCTGTCTAAACCTGGCGGTGTTAGTCCCAATAGTGTCAGATGAAGATCACCCAGCAGAAGACTTTCATCGCGTCCTGATCTTAACAGATAGCTTCCCATATCAGTTTGTAAATATGTACGACAAGCAGTGACCCAAGCCTGTAGCTCGTACATGGACAATGGTAACGGACCTGGTGGCTGGCCACCCTGGTAAAATGAAACAAAAAAAAGAATTGTATACTTTGTTACTGTTAGTTTGACTGTGCCAAACTGGACTACGTACCTGCTGCAAAGCCTCTACAGCCTCTACCCATTGTGAACGCTCGAATTCACTGGATAGGAAAAATGTATAGGAATTCTGTACGCGATGCTGACTCTTATGGGCGACACGTAATACTAAATTCGGCGATGCCAATACCAGCTGAGCTTCTAACTCTGCTAATTTTTTTCTATTCTTCTCAGAACCCCTACCACCCAGTCTGATGCGTTTCTCGTCGTTACGTTCCTCCCAGAGGATTTGGTCCCTCACGGTACATGCTTGAGACCTATTAATATATTAATGATAAAATAATGAATGGTTAATAGAAGAATCTTAAATATAATTAAGAAATTATCGTACCTCAATGCTACTACGTTGGCAGGACTAGCTTCTCTTGGTTCCACACCATCTTCGGACACTGCAGCCTCCGCCACAGGAACGTACCACTTAAGTTCAAAAGTAAATTTATCCCTACCGGAAGCCTTGTACTTTGCACAGGCGATAACATCGTTAAATAGAAAAAGATGTCTTAATTTTCTGTGGCCATCAGAAAGTTCGACCACGAAGGAATTTTTTACCAGTCTTCGTTGTGCTCGATCGTGACTCTGTACGAAGGGAATCGAAAATTCTTCAATTGAAGTTATTACGAAATTTCTGGGAGAATTAAAAGATTGGGGAACTTACTGGAAACATGGATTTCGTTTGAATGATATTGAATTCGTCCAGGAAGTTTCTGGTCATAGCCAGAGCGTCTGAAAGGGGTGCATGGTCAGCATGATTCGACGGTGTGTGCTTAAGAAGATCCTGAAACGATTGGGAAATCATATACGTCAGTAAATCGTTGTGAAATCAATAAACAAGTTATACAGAACCAGGATATAGTTACGTGTAGGACTAATGCATTCTTCTGAACACGTGCTACTGGCTTATGAAGTAAATCCTCTAGAGAAAGTCCTGGTCCCTTAGGGAAACCTCTAAGTCGAATATCTCTTGTAATTTCTCCAAATTGAGTGGAATGGGCGGAACACCGACGTACAGTATCGGTAGCACGAGCATAGTTATGTAAAAATGCTCCATAAAGTCCAATGTTACTAGCCATCACCTGTTCAATCATTGTATGGATGTGCAATTGGACGTATGAAAAGGTACAAGGAATCAAATGTAACTGTATGAAAGTGTTGACCAACCTTAAATTGTTCACCGATGGTTGTTCTGCTGTCCCACTTTTCTGTTTTCTTTCGCAGACCATCTAGGAAGTTCTGATGAAGAGCATGAAGTTCAGGAATCTTGTAGAACATTGTACCAAATTCTTCTTCTGATATAACTGGCTGCGATGTAGTTAGTGTTGCCCTGATTGCTTTCATGTACTGTAGAGATAAAATGTTAATATATATTAATCGAGTGGGTAATTAAGGTTGAGAAATAGTTTGGAACTTTACCTGAAGCATTACGGTGAGACATTCTACGTATACAGCTTCACTGTCTACTACGGAGTTGATGATACATTTCACCATTGATGTTCTGTCATCTTCGCGTTCCTTGCTTTTGTCCTGTCTGCGTGGTGTTGTTGGTGTTGGAGACTCCAAACTTCCTTCGCTTAGACTTAGTGGTTCTGCATCGCTGCTGCCAGTTTCGTTATCAGTACTTAGAGCGCGTAAAAGAATTGGTGGAGCCGTACTGGCTCCTTCTTCATCCTCGCTATCCACTGCTGCTCTGTGTCTGAAAAGCAGTAGACATGTAAATTGAAGGTGGATAGAGAAATTTGAAATGCGATAAGAGAACTTTACTCATTGGATAGAAACAACGACTTACTGTATGAAATAGTCAATATTGACATAGTTGCTTTGATTACCAGGTGAATCAGGGAGTGAAGGCGGTCTGCGTAATGGTACTCTACCACTATTGTTATTCCCAACTGGAGGTACACGAGCATCGATGTACACATATTCGCCAGTTTGGTCTAATGCTACAGAATCGTAATACGGTTCTTCTTCGGAAGCCTCTGCATCTCCATCTTCGCCATCCTCATTTACAGCTTTTTCCGAATCTAATTGTAAAGTAGCCTTTTATTAGGTATTCAGATTTTTAAGTGAATATTGCTATATCTAAAAGAACTCTAATTAAAATCTTTACCCTTTTCATCCTCCTCTTTAACAGGCTCTTCACCCTTTTCCTTTTTGGAACTGCCGGTCACCTCTATTACCGTGACATAGTTACTGGGCACATCTGGATTGCTGTTCCTCCTAAGTACAGGTACTTTATCAGGACTCCCAGGAATCTCGCTCTTTGGCCTTCTACTCGAGCTAAGAGTGGAACTCAATTCAGACACACATTTGTCTTGAAGCTTACTAATATCCTCTCTGGCAGGAAGTGGCGGTGCTGAGGGTTCTACAGTCTGTTGATTAACAGGATTTGCAGAATCCACTGGATTATTATCATCTTGACTATCACTCTTAGTCCGTGCATCAGTCACTGTAGTCTTAACTTCTGTATCATCGTTATTAGAAGAAACATTGGCCAATTGTCTGTGTCTTTCGACATCAGCCAGCAACCTTTGCAAATACTCCACATAAAATTCCTCCTTCTCCAGTTCTTCCTTCAACGCAGCAACCTATTGCAAAGCAAAACCTTCGATAAAGCATCCTCTTCAAAACTGACCTACCATCAACATTTCAATGCTGCTCCAAATCTTAATACATAAATTCCATCCTAGACTAAGTCTATACCTTCTGCTTATGTTTCACCAGGTTCGCCCTGACATCCTCCTCCCAGGCTGCTGGCAGGGCGCTGTCTGGGAATCTTTGCACCCAGACACGCTGGAAGTCCCCGAAAACGCTCATCACTCCGCCAAGAAACCCTCGGCTCGTTTCCTTTTTCGACGAAGAGGATCCACCGTCACTTTAAGCTACTTCTAAGCGCATTGCACCTCAAGAGGAGTATTATTTTCAATAATCAGCAACAGTCGCGGTTTATCTCGTCAACTTTATTACGGGCCGAGCGGCCCTAGTTTCCCGGCTGGCCCAAAAAATCCTACTAAGGGGCGTTCGTCCGTATTGGGCCCTATCGTAGACAGCCGTCGCGTACGATGTACGCCCACTAGCTTTCCGAGTGTCGCACGATGCTTATTCCGATAAGCAGGAAAACCGAACTGCAATGAAACTCAACGAGACGAGCGTCGTACAGCCGCTGTCATCTTGCCGACATCTCCTGCATAGATGTCACGTTCCGATGTTCCGATCCTTGTCCCTGTGTTCTTGCGTCATTTGACGCCTCCCCCTGCCCCCCCGCCCAATAATTCCTTCCAGCTAACTCCGAACTATTTCTTATGAATCGCTTTAGCTAGAGAAATTGACGAATTGTCGGGTTGAAATGCTACTTTTCCTTTGTAGAAAATTATTCTGTAGATAAAAGTATTGGGTTTTCATGCTAGAACTGTTTACAGTTAACAGGATTTGAGTCACTGATATGAGTAATTAGTACAGATCCTCATCGATATTTGAAAGGCCCTGTAGATCCTCCTGTTCTTGGAAAAATTCCAGGACAATGAACGAAGCTTGCGAAATATTAAGATTTTTCAGAAATGAGGAAAAGTTATATATTTCATTGGTGAGAAGCGAAGCTCGCTAGTGTTAATGTATGTATTGCTGGAAATATATGGATGGCAATACTTTTGAATGGGACTGTAGAAGTTGTATACGTCGATCGGACGAGCATAGCAAATTTATGGTTATGTTCGTTCGTTTTTAATTAAGATTTTATGAAAATATCGATGTGCCACGGGAAATATGGCTTCCGAAACTGGGGAGTCAGAGAATCCAATTCTATTGGAATTATCGAAACACATGAAAACCGACTCCAAGAGTGAAATTCTTTCGTGTTTAGAACGTATCAAGGACGATCCCAAGTGCTCCAAACAGTTTTTCAATGACGGGGGTCTGGGCCTCTTGATAAAGTTATTTTCTTACCAGAACTTGAAGATACTTAATTTGGTCCTCAGTATCCTGGCTAATGCATGCTTAGTTTCACATATAAGACAAGAGGTGGGTATTTTGTAACAGACTGTTAAGGTATTTTGTCTTCCATTAATATTGTATAATTGTATTATATTTCAGGTTCGAGGGACAAAAATAGCCATACATGCAGTATCCGTACTCAAGAATGTTAAATTTGGTAACATATTAAGATGCCGTGCCTGCAGATTGATTGGAAATTTATCCGAATGCAGTTGTCATGCAAAAACTTTGTGCGAAGCTGGCGTTGTTAAAGTTCTTTCAAACGTACTGAAATCGACATCTAATACTCAAATTAGTTTAATGGCAGTCAGGGCAGTAAGGTAATGTTATTCCATTTAGATCTTTGATAACTGCCATTAAGTAGTAAGTTCCTCGACCGTAATCAAATATCTCATACAGGAACATTTGGACCTCCCTTGAAAGTAGTCGAGAAGAGATCTTGGAATCAGGCGCCATAAGAAACATCACTGCCACATTCATTCAAGCTAAGGACGAGTCGATACAAAACAGTTGCAAGTACAGAGAATTGGTAGAAGTATGTCTGAAAGCAATGTGTGCATTCCTAGGAGGCCTAGATCCGCGTTCTGGCGATCAGATGCGTGGAGAGAACGATGCCCAGGGTTACAGATACATTGTTGACTGTTGCAAGGAAAAAAATAAAATGGCCATTAAGTGCCTGCATAGTCTTTGTCAAATAGCAGAGTGTCGTCCTATCCTAGGTAGCGTGGGAGCAGTAGAATGCGTAATAGATCTAACAACGGAAAACTCACCATCCTGGGAACTTCTGGCGAGCTTGTGTCTATTCTCCAGAGAAGCTGTGAATCGTGCGAAAATTCGTTCTGGTTCAGGGCTCGACGTGATGCTAGCGCTTCTCAAGAAAGATGAGTGTGAAAAATATCACCCGATGCTGTTGCATGCTCTTGCTCAATTTGTCTACGATGACCAAAGCATTTTGATAATGGTGAAGAATGGACTGCTGGACGTACTAGTCACAAAACTGAAGCAAATGATTTTGGAAGTACCCACAGAATCAGAAGAAAGAACAACGTCCAAGAAACGCTCTGGGGACACTTCCCCAGGTAGAGCAGACTTAAAGTACAACAAAACAAATTATGGCAGGTTAGTCACTTCTCCACGATCAACAGATAATTACTCATTTTTTATTTCCACTGCGTAAAACTCTTATTTTCAGATTCAGTTTGGACTATCATCGAGATGATTGGAGTCCTGGCAGTGCTGCTAGCATTTGTTCTTCACCCCCAAGTACTCCGCCATTACCTTTCTACGATAACGAGGCTGATGACAATGCTGAGGACAATTACAGTCCCGTCTGTAGTGACAGTGAATGGGCAGATAACGAGGAAGGTAAGAAGTCGCACGTACTTCCATTAAGTGTATAAACAAAGTTTAATACAATTTAATTGAAATATACAGAGCCACAGGAAGAAGTGGAATCTTTAAAAAGTTCATCATCATTGATTGCGGATATGGAAGAAACACAGGAGACGGGAAAGGGTGTAAGGGTCATCGTGAACGAACAAGCTAATGCCTGGACATTAACATTACTGAGTAGATTGAGTCATTACGAGGAGCCAATAGAAAAATTGGGTGATCCATCCACGATAGAACCACTGGCAGCTTATATAAGGATGGCAAAAAATCCACGGGCCTCAAGAATCCTCACCAGAATCGTAAGGTACGAGTAGAACAAGAATAAGTGATAAACTATGCTATTATACAATGAAAATAAGATTGTCTATATTTAAGAAAATACTTATTCTTTCAGAAATAGGGCGTATCTAATGCCTCTTTTGAAGCAGGGCTTCGTTTTCGAAGCTCAAACACTCTACGGTTCGGAACAATACACAAGACAACTTTGTGCCTTGGCGGAAACTGGTGGCGCCCTCGGAGAATTTGCGTCGATATTGGTACGAGGTCAGGAATCCCATAGATTCATGGTAGCTGTCTCGATTCCGTTTCTAATCAAATCAAGGGACGACTTGCGAAATCTTCTGTACAATCATGGAGGTCTACCATTGATATTTCGTGTCCTGGCTGACCGGGAACATTCCTTGCACGAGAACGCCATCTGCTCTATATCCTGTCTAGCCAATTCATTGGAGATTCGACCAGACAGCATCGACAGGAGTCAATGGACTTCTGATCTAGCTAGTGCAATTCCTATAGGCTGTTCTGAATCTCTTGATGGACGTCTTCCAAAACCTTCGACAGTCACCTTCGAACTCGACGACGGAAGTACTGTCGATGCTTGCAGAAACTTCCTCTGTCAGAAATCCGACTTCTTCTCGGCTATGCTCCAGGGTAGTTTCTCGGAATCGGGCAAGAAGAGGGTCAAACTGAAGAACACGTCGAAGGATGGATTGGATACGTTACTCCTTGCTGCTAGGGGTGACGTTTTCGATAATAGAACAATCGAGTCGCTTCTCGATGCTGTTTTACTGGCTGATAAGTTCCTGATGTACGACCTCTCGGAAGCGCTGACAGAGTCCTCGATTGCCAGATTAAATTTTGAGAATTACAGTCGCGTCTGGAACTGGGCCAGGAACAATGAGTGCTACGAGCTGAAGACTTGCTGCGTGAAGATCTTCCTTACGGCAAAAATGCCAAGGGCCGAGAGGGTCCAAGCATTTTTGGATTTTTCAAAGAGTGATGGCTTCACGGAATTTCTTGCTGAAATCAAGGACATCGTCAGTGGGGTACTTTGTCAACGTTGACTTCTACCAATCATTGCATATTCATACGCTTTCGATATTATCTTCAGAGTCATGATTTAATTGTACATAATACAGCAGCTGATTCTTCCGCAGACGTTGGCTCTTAAACGCATAATAGCACTGTAAATCTATATTAGTTCCACTTGAATACTTTAATCGAGTCAAGGACGACATTAATAATATTTAACGTATTCTAATGATAACACTTTCAATGTAAAATTGATACTCGTGAATATACGTAGACAGATCGTGTCGATCCTTATCTGTTTTCACGGTCAACTTCTCCTCGTAAGCAACAACTGGATTGGTTCCGAAGGCACAGGAACAAGTTGCAAGATCATCTTGACACGATCCTTGTTCGTACAATCCATACGAAAAGTTTTAACAATCTGTAATATATCATTGACTAAGTATCAGGGTTATCGATTTAAGAATATTGCATTTAAATTTTCATCAAGCTGACCTTCGCCAACGTCAGAGATATTTGATATTCGGATAGCTTGCGTCCGACGCAGGATCTTGCACCAAGTGCAAATGGTAGAGTAGCATGGGGATTGATGACACCTTCGTAGTCTCCTCTGGGCGTTCGAATCCATCTTTCCGGCCGGAATTCATTGGCTTCTGGAAAATTGGCATTGCTGCGTCCACTGGAGTAGAGGGAAAGCAGTAGGAGTTCCTAGGAAGGATAAATGTCAAAAAATCCTGCTTAATTCTATTACAATAATTCAAGGTCAACAGAGAAATTACCCCTTTAGCTACGCGATAACCGCCAATGACGTTATCTTCTGGTAAAAATCTAGTAAGGAATGGAGCAGTGGGGTACAGTCTGAGAGATTCTTTCATGACACCCTTTAAAAATGGATCTTTTGGTATCTCGTCCTGGTTCAGAGACTTAATGTTTTTGTACAGTCTCTCTTGTGCCTGGGGATGACTAGCCAAGAGGAATAGTGCCCACTGCATGGAATAGGCCGTCTAAGGAAAGAAAAAGACTGATTGTATATTGATTTAAACATTAATCATACTATGTATTACCGTATCACCAGCAGCCAAAATCAGATCTGCCACTATTCGCACGAGATCTTCACCCTGAACTCCTTCGTCCGATATCATTTTAGCAAGACCGTCTCCATCCAGTCGAATAATCTCTGGAACCAAGTTCCTTACAATCCCCATGACTTCGTCTACGGATCCTACGAATTTCTTCCACGCCGGAAGTCTTAGTCTCATGGCAAGTTTCGCTGGGATCAATGATAACGTTGCTGAGTACTCGAATATCCTGTGTAAACTCCTCGCCAGATTTTCAGCCTTCCTCATGATATCTGGACCATGCTCCTGCCACTTGTTACTACCCATAAGTGTCGCCAGCATCACTATTGAGATAACAAATCAAGATAGTTGACGGATCTTCTATTATTAGAAGATGAAAACCTCCTAAAATTTCTACCTTCGATCGACCATTGATAAAGCTGCGCTTCCAATTCCGGTATTGATTTTCCACTTTCACTATAAACTTCCCATTTACTGGCAATACTGTCCGCAGCATCCTGACACGGTCCTGTCATAAATTCCTCGGATTCCGGTCTCAAGAGAAGTTTGTTTGCTATTCTGCGAAAGTGCAGCCACTCGTCTCCATCCCTGTCGATTATAAAAATTATCGAAAAGAATGACTACGAACGAAATGGCGATAAGAACAATCGAAGACGAGCCTCGACCTTTAAAAAATGATTGAACACACATAAAGAATAGACCGCGTTTACACTTCCGGATCTCGTTGTACAGTGTCCAAGCTTCCGGTAGAAGATGCATCGGTCTGGGTCCTTCTGCGCGAAAGACTCTGCGAAATTCATCCGGTGAATTTATGAAAACAGCCTTAACAGAACCAATACGTTCCCTATAGACTGGACCAAGTTCTGCGTGTCTTTTGTCGTTATACAGATGAAGTTTTGCAGCTCCACCGGAAATAATCAGATCCGCAATAGTCCCAAGAACCGGAAGTCCTTTAGGTTCTGGCATTTCTCTCAAAGCCGCTGATTCCACGGCAGTCTCGCACGGTTTTTCCATTCTCGCTTTCGAATGTATCGATGACATTGATGTAACGGTCTTCAAGGCTCTTTTCAAGGTCGTTCTGTCTATCATTTTCAAGAACTCCTTGTGCCCCGTAAATCGCGAGAGGCATAGCAACATCTTCGATTCTACGTAAGGATTAAATTAAATTCATAAACAATGCTCGTTCCTTACCATAAATATTCTTCTATCACAGCATAAATAAGAACGACAATATTCTTAATGAAAAAAATATATAATTGCCTGCGGCCCTTACGTAATTCTATTCCCTGAGTTAAATTTAACACGGCTTCCTATAACGAAGAGATAACATTTTTCATTGTCGACGATAAACGAAACAATGTCTGACACTGAAGACGACTTATAAAGGTTTATGGCTTGGTTCAATCTTTTAAATATCTTAATCAACTAATAAGTAGCTGATTCATTCAAAGTCTATCATATATCACGTTCTCCGGCTTATAATACTCTCCTTGGAGGGATCTTAGAATTACCGTTGAGTAATGCCGTTATCGCTACTTTTTCTAAACTTCTAGATCCTCGGCATCCATTCCAGATCCCTTTCCAATATTCTTAGATCACTCGAAAAGAACTTCTCTCTCTTCTCTTCTCTTCTTATTAATTCCCAAGAATACCACGAAGAACGCAAACGTTAACCCCGACGCCGATGCTCGCGCTCGCAAGGATATCCTCGCACTGAAGAGCAAGCCTGGAGTTTCGGCGATTTTTACTAGAGTTACTCTCCTTCCTCGGCTTCTATTCTCAACCGACGTCATACCAGAGGGGATTTCGGGATCTCTGTCTAATGGAAATCCTCCAGCTGCTGGGGAAAACTTGACAGCGATGCGACGAGGGAATGAAACACGATAACAGGGTACTCATTGTCGTAGGCTCGTAGAACCACAACGTTTTCTTTTTCTTCTTTACGTCATTTCAAAAGAAGCCTATAGTTTTGGATCATTCAAATTTTGGTTCATTCAATATTTTTATATAACAAAAAATCTCGATAACACCCCATATTTCTATGTTAGAATTAATCAACTGCTTTAATACCAGCAAATTGTATCCTACAATATTTATCTCCTGTAAAATAGTATCATCCTTTTTTCATTTATATAGGATTTAAACTATCAGATATACCTACCGTTTTTTTAATAAAAATCATTTTTCTCTCCAACAATGTATTTACAGATAACTTGCTCACGCTTATGCGAATAGATAAGAAATCCAAGCAGCAACTTCATCTCAAAGTCCGATCGGTCCACTGAATTATTAAGACTCGGCTACGACGATAACACGGCTACGTCTCGCCGCGGAATCCCGCGACAAATCAAAAATACTCCAGGTATCCTGTGCAGACTGGATGGCATTTGAGATCTCTGTAATGACAAATTCTTCTAAGTGATAATTAATGAAGTCTTGCTGACTGTTAATTATCTTAAACTTTTAAGAATCGACGTTAAAAATACCATATCCTGCTCTGTTTTTCATGAGTGTGCTCCCATCGATGCGACGAATGCAAAACAATTTATTTTCAAAGATCGACGTGGCGTGACCGGTCGTTGACCGTCAAAAAATTTGCATATCTGACAATACGGTCGCACGCGTACGTTCCTTTTGCCAGTTTCAACTTGCTGTCTTTTAAACATCGGCTATTACCTCCATATACCTTTGAGCAAAATACTTTAATGATTTTATTCAGAGTACCTTTACAGTACTGTAGTTACTATAAAACCCCTTTGAATTAAGGTATAACAGTATTTGGTATAAGATAAAACAGCATCGAGCCTAAATAACTAGAATGAAATTCTTTACTTACCCAAAAGGATCGTTTATCTGTTATATCAAATTATAATAGTTTACCCCTTTTGTTAGGATGGAAGAAACGTTGTCGGTTTCCTTTTAAAAAATCCATAAGTCATCTTTTCTCTGTAATACATTTTTTATTTCTCTAAACTCTCAACCATTTATATCCACGGGCTAGTTACACTTTCATGCATTACCTTCGTTATACGAAATCATTGTAAATTCAGATTTAACGAGTGGCCTCTTGAAAGCATTGTTCAGGGTCGTTTTGTGCGATTCCGTGGCTGCCCGGCATAATGGCGTTCGTCCTGCCACCTGACGGAAAGAGTGAGAAAAGCATTGAACAACGAGTAGAGAAAAAAGCATCTCGCAAGGGGCTGCAAGGGGCCCCGTATTGGCGTGTATTCGCTACTGTCGGCTACCGTTTAATCACTCTGTGATATTTACGCGGAATAAATGCGGATTAATCGTTGGTTGACAAGGGACCTCTCCTCGGTACGAATTGACTTCTCTTATCAGTAATTTGTCGTAGGAATCGCGGTAGTGCGGTACATTAATTTTGCGCGATACTCCGCCAGCGGATGAGCTACGGTCGATTGCCCTTGAATAAAACTCGCTGCGGGATCGAAGTACATACTACGAGGAGGAGGTTTATTGTCTTTTGACATCTACTTATCTATCTGCTTCTACCTTGAGCTCTGACAGGATAAGGGGAAGAATCAAAAGATCCTACGGCGAAGATGGATACCGATGTGGAAACTTGTCTGAAGGATTGGAATGATCTGGCCCAGGATTACAAGGAGCTGGAGGTAATAGGAAACTTATGGTTTGGACTGAGATTAGTTTTTAGAATGTTGTGTATTAATACTAGGATGATGTAAATCTTGGGCGAAGTTACCACTGGGTTATCGACCTTGTTGCGGTTTATTGTCCTTGTTGCGGTTTATCGTCCCGTTTCAAGTGGTTTACCAGATGGTTTTTATTAGAAAAAGATTGGTTTAGATAGAGACATTTATCATAATCTGGTATATACTTCCTGTTTGTCAGCTAATCCTTATTTTCTCCAGGCACTGAATAGAGAGTATATTGCTAAACTAGAGGAAGTCGGAGAGCTACAGGCAAAATGTTTAAAGGGGATTTCGCATCAAAGATATCGTATGGGTGTGATATCCAAATCTCTTAAACAGTAAGTTCATTTACGTATGACATTTAGAGTGTCGGAGATATTACTTTTGGACGGATGGCAACTGTTTCTTGCTTTTATAGACTTCACGCGAGTGAAACCAGGAGAGCTTTAGACAAAGATATGACTAGACGGAAGGAACAGCTTCACGAAATGGAACAAACTTTACCAAAGCCAAATGGAAGATATCTCAAAATAATATTGGGCAATGTTAATGTCTCGATATTGAATAAAAATGACAAGTAAGTTCTCTTGAATGTAACGATAAATTATATACCACACGAATATGCATTGCAAGACAAATCATTATTTTCTTACAGGTTTCGATATAAAGACGAATACGAGAAATTCAAATTGGTTTTATCAGTCATTGGCTTTGTATTATCTGTGATTAACCTCCTAACCGATATAAGGTAATACGCAAATTTCTATTGTCCTCGGTGCACGCTTTATTTCTAATAATATAAAAAAAAATAAAAAATACATCTAAGCTCATTACATCCTTCCAGAACTCTGGAGCTCATCTTCATGTTCGTGCTGGTCTGGTACTACTGTACTTTAACAATACGCGAAAGCATATTAAAAGTAAATGGATCCAGAATAAAAGGATGGTGGCGTTTTCACCATTTCCTATCCACCGTAGTATCGGGTGTTCTCTTAGTCTGGCCTAACACAGGTCCCTGGTATGCGTTCCGTCAGCAGTTCATGTATTTCAACGTGTACATAAGTAAGTCCGTAACAAAGTCCAATCGAAAGACTGAAAGCTAACAAAATATTTTTTTAATCCCAGGTTTTGTGCAATATCTACAATTCCGTTATCAACGTGGTGTTCTCTACCGTTTGAAAGCACTAGGCGAAAGACATAACATGGACATCACCATCGAAGGGTTCCATTCCTGGATGTGGCGAGGGCTTTCCTTCCTCTTGCCATTCCTCTTCGTAGGCTACTTCTTCCAGCTCTACAATGCCTATACACTATACATACTAATCTCTCATCCAGAAGCGACCTGGCACGTGCCAGTACTCAGTGCCATGTTCTTGGTACTGTTCCTAGGTAATGTCATAACCACGATAATGGTTATTCCTCAAAAGCTGAGGGAGCGTGTCCGCGACCATCTTCCTGGAGTATTTAGCTCAAGGTCAGACCGCAAGAAGGAAGTTAAGGAGGAAGAGAACAAATCAATCAAACACGACTGAACGAAACAAAGAAATAAACGAACGATTTCCCGTTGACGAAAGAAAATGCCCTATGCAAAGGAAAAGGTAATTTTATTTCCTTTTCCTTAGAGCGTACAAGACAACCATTGTATTCCTTCGAAGCATCAAGTATTAAAACGTTAATCGGGGCTCCAAAGTAAATAATCATTTGACGTCATCCACCAGTCCTTTTAGCTGATCGCTAAGAGTCTCGATTGCAATCATTTTCATCGTCCATAGCTCGCAGCACGATTCTGCATTGCAAAATACAATGAATTGCGTAATTTACGATACAATATCATGACACGTATTTTTTTTTGTAACGCCGAACATTATTATACATACGATCTGCATTATAACGAGTTTAAACTGATCAAGGAGACAAGAAAAACAAAAGAAGCTCGTGCCACTGTCAGTAACACCAAAAGACTCGAGTAAAACTGACGATTTATTAATCATCTCCGGGTTTTCATTTTTCTCAAAAATTCCAAGGCATCTTAGACTCCTGTCATAATTGTCAACATATGATAGATTATTCTCGTTATCATTGCATATTTAAAAAGCGTCGGATGCGACGAGACAGACTATTTGTTTCTCTACAATTGTTCATACTGGATGTATTTATTAGGATATCTGTAAATAAATAAAGGAATCGCATCGCCAGAAATGTTGCGTATCGTTCTTTTAAATAAAATGTAACAAAAAAAATCAAATTACGCTTAAACCTTAACTTTTGGACTAGCCGCTGTTATTTCTACTTTATTCCTGTGATGTCACTACTAACAGTACACTCGCAGATAGTGTATAGTCATCATAAGGTATCTACTATAAATGAATGTGGTACCGCGATAACGGGAATAGTGTAGATAGTCAGAACTGGTCAGAACAGTGTACGAGGTGTAGCAGCCTTCCAAGATGCCAACGAAAACGAACTACCCCGCGATGATAGGCGCAATCATTTTGCCAAATGTAGGCGGATGGATCGGTGGCTACGTTACCCGAAAGAACATAAATCCATGGTATCAGGTAAACTAAATAATTCTAAAGATCGTGTCACAGATAAAAAAAAAAGAACGCTTCCATTCTCAGTGGTCGTGGAGCGTTTTTCTCTAACGGCAGAAATCTACTCGCCTCTCTTAGATCTAACGCCTTATTGGTCGGTTCTAACGGAACTCTCCAAAAGCATAGCTTAAGAGAAGTCTGTAGATCCGTCATGAAAGAAAAACGCCTCTGGTGACGCGCGTCGCGACGCCTTACGTCATCACTCAAAAATCAGATTCTACAGACTCGCGAAGCGAGATCCTTACGAATCTCAGTAATGCTATAATAATATTATACTTTCTAGAGAGATCTAGAATTTCACATTAATTTACTTTTTTTCCATACAGTCACTGAACAGACCATCATGGACGCCGCCCAATTGGGCATTTGCTCCAATTTGGACGACTCTTTATTGTTCAATGGGATATGCTTCCTATCGTGTATGGAAAAACGGTGGTGGTTTTAAAGCAGCAGCATTGCCACTGTCTTTGTACGGTGTTAATATAGTCCTGAATTGGGCCTGGACTCCCATCTTCTTTGGGCTGCACAATTTGAAACTGGTACTGTTATCAGTATTAAGATATGATATTGAAAATGGAGTGATCATAATCATATTGTTTCTGTGATATTTAAGGCACTGTACGAGATAGGAGTACTGTGGGCATCGACTGCTGCTGTGGGTGTGACTTTTTACCGTGTAGATCGTACAGCAGGTTATTTGATAATTCCATACTTTGCCTGGACCACTATTGCATCAGTCCTGAACTACGTAATCTACAGGGACAATTAAAGTACAAAGAACTAAAAAACTGAAGAATTTACAATACATCTACTCTCCTAACACCTGCTGCGTTTCAATAATAAGTAATTTAATTGTTACGGTTAGTACATACGTGACTTTATTCATTGATATGAAATAAACAATTGTTAATCAACCACGAATACGTTGTTATATATTTATATATATATAATGGATGATCGGTGACCATTCAAATTGACAAATAAATTATACGTCACGGAACCAAGGGAAACCGTCTTACTTTCTTACTTTTCTTTCTCTCTCTCTCTCTCTTTCGCCTTCGTTTTATTTTCCTTTTCTTCTCTGCCTTTATCTTCGCTTAATCCTTATCTTATGTGTTAGAGGTATTGGATACAGTACAGGTTCGGCAAGGATTCTGCTCGCAACTGAATTACGCTCGCTTGACGAGCGTTACGTGGGATCCGTTGCGTAGATGTAGCCTTGCTGCTGCAAGACGTACAAACGCTTCTCCACAGCATCCTTGTCTGAAATCGTGCATTGTTAAATTAATCAAATGATCTTGCGCGATTAAGAAGTTAAAAACGATGGTTAATTAACGCTTTCATGAGAATCAGACGGATATTTACATTTGGTAAGGAGCGCCCTGTCC
This sequence comes from Pachycephus smyrnensis, assembly GCA_030142225.1. Classification (NCBI taxonomy): domain Eukaryota; kingdom Metazoa; phylum Arthropoda; class Insecta; order Hymenoptera; family Cephidae; genus Pachycephus; species Pachycephus smyrnensis. The sequence goes on along the minus strand of JARQST010000520.1, from coordinate 25,320 downwards.
TGACTGTGACTCACGTGCTGCGACAACGAGTGTAACAATATCTGCGCTGTGTGATAACGCTGAAAGCAATCCGCAGGATTTCCAAACAACTCATCAAGAGCTGCGGATTGACACTAAAACGAATGAGATTGTTAGGGCTTAATAAGAATTTCTAATGGAGGATTAAACTAAGGAATACAATAGTTACCATCTGTATAGCGTGATTGTAAAGTATCTTATCAGCCGTGGCTCCTGTCTGCCGCAGAAGTCCGGCACTATTGAGCTGCTTACATTCAGCGAGACACGCTTTGAACTTGTTGTTCATCGTGCTCACCACTGCGATACCAAAGCCGTGATGTAATTATTTATTGAGATTAATAAGCTTGGTAAATTCGTTACACTCTACCTTCTTTAACATTTGCCGTAGGTTGCAGTCGGCCCGCTTTGAGCTGCTGCGTAGCCAAACTGAGTCCGGAGCTGAGCCATTGCAAGGCTCTGACCAAGAGTATAACCTGTTCGGCCCTTCTCCTCGTAGCTGCGTTACTAGCCTGTTCGATGCCTCCTAGAGGAGCTCCTAGAGGACCTGCTCTGGTGCGCGCCACTTCGCAAACGCATTCGCAAAGGGCCACGACGAAGTTGAGCTTCGCGAGGATCTCGTTGTGCTCGCGTTCCAGGAGAGTTTCCTCCGGGAGTTCCGGAGCGATGAACGTCAAGGGACGATCATCGGTTAGGATTGGATTGGTATCGGGAAAGAGATTGTGAAAACTCCCGGCTTCTGTGTGAAAGACAATTTTGAAGAATACTTAGCTTGGATGTATTTTTTTTTAATTTGAAAATCGATACGTTATCTATACAGTACTTACCAGATATTTCAGGAAGGGTTACGGCTCTTGTACCAAAGGGAATAATAGGCGAGTGCCTCAGGGTGTTGTTGTTATCCTGCAGGGCTCTTCCTGTGGGAGAGCCTAGGACGGCCAATGGACCAGTAAGTAAAGGCGAGGATGAGCTGTTGTTTCCTGCAGATCGTCGAAGAGGAGATGTCCCACTGGATGTATGAGAATGTCTCGCAACCGGACTGACCTGCCAGGTATTTGGCGGCGGCGGTGTTTCACTCATTCTGAAACAGATTAATCTGAAGATTGTGGATAAACGTCCTAACTAAGATCATTTTGCTATCTTGTATGATTAATACCTTCGGCCAGGAGGTGTACCGATTACAAATTGGACGCTAGGTGGACTGAGAGAACCAATATCTGGTGCGTGACTCCTGTGGGAGTCGACACTGCGCTTCATGCTGATCGGCTGGGAACGTGGTACACTGTTGGCACCGGTTCTAGGATTCGATGGAGATGCTGGTTGTGCCATGCTCCTCTGGGAGGGTACAGGAATCGGTTCGGAAATCGGTAGGAAACAGGGTCTTGGTGGACTAACTGCCTCTCGACTATTCTGCTTATTGTACCTGGAGCAAGCAATGACCTTTATACAAATTGTACCTGGAGGAGCAATTAATTTGACGTTTACAAAAATGAATGTACTTACTTGATTGGTGGTGCATTGGTGTTATTATCAGTGTCACTGCTAAGATCACTTGGTACCAAGACAAAATCATCCTCAGGACTAGAGCAGGGACTGCTGGTCTCAGGTCCAGAGCGTATACCACCGGCAGCTCCTTCAGCTACTACCAGAGCACCTGGTGAAGCTGGTAATTCAGCAGGTACGGGACTTGGACTCTCTCTTGGTCCTTGTAAAAATGGATGACCGAAAAACTCATCAAAAGGCATACGGTCTCTTGCGTTACGTCTCAATAATCCCATCAGGAGGTCTGACAGTTCTGGCGATGTTCCTGCAGGAATTCTAACATACAAATTACGATTAATCACAGTAATATGCAGTTGTATTCAAACTCCATGTAATAAGATAGTGCATACTTGGGGCCCAAATTTGCATTTTTTTCGTAGAAGAGCTTGAGAGCCTGGGGTGTATGAGCTTGGAACGGAGCCTTTCCAGTAAGACACTGAAACACGATAGTTCCCAATGACCAAAGATCAGCTTTTGCATCGTACTGCAAGGACATGATAACTTCTGGTGCCATGTACATGGGAGAACCACATAAAGTAGCTGCCATCACACCATCCTGAAGGAATCGGGCAAAACCAAAGTCCGCTGCAATATGATGAATTTCCATTTTAGTGAAAAATGGCTGACTCCAATCGACGATCTTGGAAGTGACGTTATACTGAGGTTATACTGAGGTTATTACCGATTTTTAGTGTGATTTGATGTGGTTGTGGACATGCTTTGCCACAACTATGACTCAAAAGGATATTTTGAGGTTTGAGGTCTCTGTGTACTACGCCTTTTGCATGCAGTGCTTTCATAGCACCTGCCAGCTGTTTGAGAAACACTCTGATGGTATCTTCTGATAAAGTGCCCTTTGCTGTTTTAGAAATATCAAGTTAGTTTTCTCAGAACTGTCGTAAAACTTAATACAATGGGATGGGGTAAGAAAATAAATAAAATGCGTACCACCTAGATAATCAGCCAAATCTCCACCATTGCAATACTCCATTACCAGGAAGACATTGTGATTGGATTCCTAAAATAACAAAATGAGAATCTTTCTAAGTAAATTCTCTGTCATGCTGTGATAATACAATAGAAAGTTCCTCTGTATGAATATTTGTTACAAATCTGTATTGAACTGACCTTACAATCCAGCAGGGCTACGACATTCTCATGGTGTAATTCTGTGAGTTCCTGGAAAGAATAGTTAGTTGCATAAGTATAAAGAAAAAGCAATAACGAGTCAGCAGACTTTGGTCTATATTACAAAATACAAAATAATACGTATTAATAATGACAAGAAAAACAAGTTATTCGTGTTCAAGTTAATATTCTGTTCCACGAATACAAGAAGCAATGACTCATGTTGCTCTTGACTTGGTTTTGTTTTGTTTCAGAAGAGAGGAGAACCGAAGCATGCTTCCTATACTATTTTGGTCTCTCGAAAAAAGAGACAGTCGCATTTAACTACTCGCGACAGGTCGCTGACCTTTAGTATCTTGATTTCTTTTCCAAGAAGATTCTGTGACTTCGCAAGGCTCTTCTTGGTGATGCTCTTGATGGCCACGACGAAGTTGGATTTCTAAAAAATATTACCATGCCAAAAAGAGTTAGTCAAAATTAAACTAGAGAGGAAACAGTTACGATATCGTTGGAGTGCACCAAAAGAGAAATGCTCACTTTCCGATGTCTGCCCTTGAAGACAACGGCAAAGGCGCCATGTCCGATGAGGTCCTTACTATTGTACTCATAGTCCCCAACGATCTCCATATTCGTTCGAGGTAGGTTCACCGACTTTTCAAAAGCAAGGTCAACAGTTTACAAACAAGCACCGTTCTCAAAGCGAGGAGATGCATCGCCCAGAGGGAGATCAATACGAGGAAGAAAATGCCGATGGTACATTCGACTATAATGCATTCCAACCTCCTTCTCTAGCAAGGATCATCGCGGTCTACATTTTGTTACTCGGACGGAGTGCGTATCGCATTTCTATTCTTCAATTTTGACACGATACGACCACGTTTTTCAGACACAAAACACTCCGGACACACTCTCCTACTTCTCGTCGCAAAATGTCAGACGGACTTGCGCACCCACTGCGTGTTAATACGCCAGGAACATGCATCGGTCAGCTGTGCGGGCCGTGCTGCGCACTAGACGAACGACAAAGTCAGACAAAGTAGTCCCTCGAATTCCTTAACTTCCTGTTTTCACATAGTTTCTCTTGTCCGTTTCTCCTTTATCTTCCGTTTTGCTTCTTTGCTTTTTGCTAAATTATTAGCTCACCTGTGGTAATAATCTTCTGAGGACTTATGACAGAAGAATTTTTGGTTAAGGGTGAAATTGCTGGCACTTGTGTGGAGCGTTTGACAGATTTCAACTGGATATTTGTTTTACTCCTCTAGATGGAAGTGTGAGTTTATTATGGAGTTTTGTTATTCTTCATAATTATTAAATGATCAGTGGATTTATTGTGATATTTCTTGCAGGCGAAAGGATTGCGCTGCATATCTTAGTAACTATGAAGTCTTGGATATTCTTCAGGGGATCAAGTCAAATAAAAAACAAAAGATGACGCAAAATCAATTGGCTACCATAACGTATCAGACTATAAGATATTTAGAGGATACTCCTTGCAAGAGACAGTCTCCTGAAAAGATACAGGATTTTCTTAGAGCGGTCGAAGGATTCAAATTGACGAAGTGTGAAAAATTGACTTTGCTCAATATTTGTCCTAAAACAGCTCTTGAAATTCAATTGGTAAGCTGAGATAGTTCTTTGTGTTTTTTTCATTGTATTGACATTGCATTGTGTCTGTAGGTAATTGAAGATAGCGAGGATCGTTTAAGCGAAGAGGAAGTGGAATCATTGTTGAGGATAATTGCAGCTCATTTTGAGGAAGAGGAATTAGCTAGCTAACAAAAGAATTTTACCGAGTCAGCCAATCAAATTTGGTATTCCAATATTTGTATTTATTTTATGTACATTCATTCATAATAAACACCAAATTGGACATTGTTAAATAATATTGTGCGAAATTAATTTGATTGGATTATTATCTCTTCTGATCCCCCAGATCATCTATGGAATCTTCATCAATCTAAACACAGATGAAATATTTGTTATACTCCTAAAACGGCAAAACAGTTTGCAAAGTAATATAATTACCTGTGGCCATTTTTCTGGAATGACGTCAAACAAGTCATCTTTAACGTCTCCCTGGATGACAATTTCGTCATCACCAGTCACGCTCGATCCACAAGCAAATTTACTGCCAAAAAACTTTGCAGCCACTTTTAGGTCTATGTCTGAAATTGATTAAAATATATCATTTATAAATATTCAGAAAAGGATGTTACAATGCCTTACCAAAAGTACTGAGTCCCGTGACCACAGTAACAGACTTCTTCTTTCCTCTTGGAGCTCTAGATACAGTAACTAATTTTGGTACATCATCCTTTTTCTTAGTTTTAAGCATTCCTTTACCGCCACGTTTTTGACGTTTTTTCTCATCCTCCCCTGCTCCAGCTTCAGTAGCTACATCTTCCCCTAGTAAAACGTCAGTATAAAGAAGAGTACCAATACAATAGATTCAACAAGCTTACCTAATTTGACCTTCTCAAATTCTGTGGGTAGATTTCTTTCGAGCCACTGCTTACACTTCTCATACTCAGGATAATATTCACAGTACTGTAAACGAAAGAAGATATTTGGATATCCTGAAACAATGACGCAAGAACCAACTGTTTCCTTGGACTCGTGACTGCATAGTACCAATCGGCCACAAGTTACGTAGCCACAAAAATAGTATTACGTTACCTCGATAGGAAGAGAGCAATTTCCACAATATTGTACTTGAATAGGATAACTAACATCAGGCTTAGGACCTAAATGCAAATCCGGTTGTATTTCGTCTGACATTCTTCCCAATCTAACCTAATGAAATACCAAAGAAAAAAGTAGCTCCTCTCTTACTATCTTCAACCGGCCGCTCCGAATCCACGTTGTATCTAATACAACGTTTAGGATCTCGGAGACAATTACTAAATTCTAGCAAAATTCTCTTTCTAAAAAACCTCAACCACAATCTGCTCCTATTGTCTCACTAAATACCCTAGGTTAGAAACACCCGGGTCCGGTGAATAGAGTCCACAAGAGCGTCTGCAGCAACGAGCTTCCATTCGGTACTAATCGTTAAGTAGATAGCGCTACAATCAACCAATAAAAGCGCACAGCCCAAAAGAATCAACCAATAGGAACCAACCGTCAGGGCCGTGCAATGCTTCGAATACATGGGTCCCAAATTCTAACCCCTCTACCAATAACTAAAAACGAAACGAGCAACAATGGAAATAACCAATCCCAATCCATAGACTTTGTACTCCGTTCGAAACGCACGTGCAACAGAGAAAAGCGGCTCAGAGGATCTCCGAGTGTGCCGCCCCGTAGAAAAGACGGACGGTCTTGCGCTCCTATTCGAAAATTTGTGCGTCCGCGTTCCGTGTCTCGCCGACATAGTAAGAGAATAGTGAAATACCAGTAAAGATCATCAAAAGACATGGCTCTGGGTTCTCAGGTAGAGGCATCCGGTGAAAACGGGAGTGTGAAAATTCCCTTGGTCAACTGCAAGGAGGATGAAACGACCAGTGGTGAGTTTAGACCTTGGGAGCTGCAACGAGGTGGGACTCGTGATAGTTCCTTCTAGGTTAAAGTCGTAACGTTTTAACAATGTCATTACGTAATAATTCTTAACTCTATTCAGCACTTATATTTCCCATAGTCTTTACCTTGTTTCACGGCATTAAAGGTGCCCGGCACCTTGAGTTATGTAACACGAATTGCACGATCTTACGGCGGGGTCATGTGAACTTGCTGGCTCGAACGAGGTACACCTAGCAGAAGACGCTTCTTGGTTATCGGAGCAGACGAATTTTTTGGCTATTTCTTTTAAAGAACGACTTTACAATTATTAGATTACAGTACCCAGCTCCCTTTATACGCTTTTAACGTCTACGAGGTCCCTTCGATCGCGAATGGGGCACTGAACTCTTATTTCCACGGGCCTCCTGAAATCGATGAGGCTTTTCTAATCTGCCGGTTGCATCATGCCTTTCGGATAAGGGCTAAGAAAAATGCGTGAAGACGCGCGAAACGAATATTACGATAAATAGAGAGCGTGAAGTTCTCGTTAATCAAGGAAAATATAAAAATCATTATCTTTCTCATTTATCATTGTCTCCTCGTGGTGATAGGTTCTTGAATGGCTGCGTATATTACTCGTACCTGTGCACGCAATTAGATCAATCAATTTATTCGATCGGATCCTCGTTAAAGACTCTAGTTATCCTAGACGATCCTTGGTAAACTAATGAACTAATACCTTGGGGAATTTTCCATGCTTCTTTTTCTTTTCATATACTTACTTATATATCCTCCCTACAGTCTCCCACGTCGTACGGCCCTGACGAGGACCAGACACTAGTCGTTCTGGTCGTTAGTAGCAATGCTGCTGCTCGTAATGATGGTGCTGGGTTTTATCCACATGGGAAAATATCTTTGAGACTAAAGGAAAGAAAGATCAATCATCGAACCCCCAAAGTCTCGAATTTCATCTTTCAAGAGAGTCGTACCATTTTATTTTTTGAATATTTCTCAACCGGTAACTGGAAAAATACTGCTTCAATTTTTTTTACATGACTATACGTATTTTCAATGATTATCTTTATCGAAAATAGACACTTGACGAATAACTGAATATTTAACTGCTTTCGTAACCAGGAAATGGATCCACCTGGACTTTTATTTGATTCCAGTCAAAGCTGTTTTCACAGTACGTTTCGAATGGTTGAAAAAAGAAAAAAAACGTTCGAGCCACAGAACGTGCGACTTTTCTGTTTGCTCTCTGAATTATGGATGTATTAGGAGCAGCATGGTCGGTTATGGCAGGCCGGGTAGTAACATCATCAAAGCTTAGGGATACTTTGGAATTTCACAGTCTGACCGTCTCTGCGTAGTGTCAACAATGAAGAACAACAATGCTAAACAACAGTATGAGATAACAAGGGTTATCGTATTCCTCCAGTCTAACCCACGTAGAAGAAGCTTTGTCCAGTCACCCTTGACTGGTTAGGTCTGGCAAACATTTATTATATACAATTTCTTAGCTGGTAATACAATCCCGCTGCTTGATAATTTATACAGGTTCAGGGTTATCCTTGGTCCTGGTAAAAGCGACAAGGCATGACAAGGGATCGTTATCTGGTCTTCTCCTTCAGTTGATTGTGTACCTAATGGTGGAACGACTGGTTCCATCTTCATATATAGACGCCAGAAACTTTCTTATCTGTTCTCAAAACGATAAGGTGACATAATAGACCTAACGAAAATGGTTCCGTAAATTAAGTGAGGTTCAGACCCCATGAGAATGCTGGATTGTAGAAAAAAAATCTAGGAAACCCTTTTTCACCGGTTCTGTTGGATTTCTTAATGTTTTCTTCATAGGCATTCCTATATCGGAGTGCAAGCTTAGAAATTTAGTAACGCAATAACGCACTGATGCGTTACAGCGTACGTGAATGCCTGTAAAACGTAGTCCGCTGGTTTAGAGTCGATGAATCGCTGCTGCTTTTACACTCCATTGAACCCGAGGATCCTGGCGCATCTGTTGTGCCTGGGGTTAAAGATCAGTGGATCATCTCGAAGACGAAGGATGTCTACGATGATAATGGAGTGGCGAAGAAGCGATCGATAAAAATAGCTGGCATTTCAGTGCGCACTATTTACATGGAGGTTTATTTATAAGCTTCGTTGAATGCAAGTCTAACTTGTATGTACAGTACCCCGAAGACGTTTTCATGACATCTTTCACGGCGTCTCTCAAGTCTAACGGGTGTTCGTCGCGAAAGTTGAAGATCAAATACGTATAACCGAACCCCTGCCGATCTTACGTTTTGCAGATGTAAAGATCAACGGGGAGAGCAGTGCGCCGATTAATGGAAACGTGGAAAATGTCGTGGAAAAGGGAGAGGTCGAAGCCACAAAGGAAGGTGAGAAGGAAAAGGATAAAGATAAGGAGCCTGATAACGAGAAGGAATCCGAGGATGATAAGGATAAAGAAAAAAGTGAAACCAAAGATAAGGACGTCTCTAACGAGCAGGAAGTCGTCTTCATACAGGATATGGGATTTACTGTCAAGATTGTTAGTCCTGGGGCAGAGCCCTTTGATATCCAAGTCTCAAGTATGGAACTGGTCCAGGTAAAATGATAAATAGTTTAATGCCACGCTTCCTTCCGGTTCAATAAATTGATTTTAGTCCTGGGAAAATCTCACGTGTGCTTCTATTCTCAACAGGAGATTCACCAACTCCTCATGGACCGTGAGGACACCTGTCACCGCACTTGCTTCTCCTTGCAATTGGATGGCAACACACTGGACAATTTTGCTGAGCTGAAGAACATCGAAGGCCTCAAGGAAGGCTCTGTCATCAAGGTCGTCGAAGAGCCGTACACGATGCGCGAAGCACGTATACACGTGCGACACGTGCGGGACCTTTTGAAATCCGTCGACCCTGCTGATGCTTACAACGGCGTGGACTGCAGCAGCTTGTCCTTTCTTAACGTAGTGACGAACGGCGATATCCTGGAGAAGAAGAAGGCTAGGCCAGATTCCGTCGACTGTACTCCACCCGATTATATCATACCAGGATGCAAGGACAGACCCTTGTTGCCATTGCAACCTCAAGCCAAGGAGCAGAAGTGTCCACCTTGTTTAAAAGTCCTTACCACTTCCGGATGGAATCCACCTCCTGGCCATAGAAAACTTCACGGGGACTTGATGTATCTCCACGTCATCACCCTGGAAGATAAACAGTATAATCTCACGGCTTGCGCTCGTGGCTTCTTCGTCAATCAATCATCGAAAGAGACTTTCAATCCAAAACCAGCCACCCCAAGTCATTTGTGTCACAGTCTTATTGAGCTTTTGAATCAATTGAGTCCTGCCTTCAAAAGAGGATTCGCTGCTATGCAAAGACGTAGAACTCAGAGGCATCCCTTTGAACGTGTTGCTACGCCTTATCAATTGTACGCCTGGAGTGCTCCGCAAACAGAACACACAATCGATGCCATACGTGCAGAAGACAGTGAGTTCATTGTGAATAGGATGGGCGAACCTGTTTGAAGTTTTCAAGGAGTCAGCTTTATTTTTATTTAATTTTTTTCGTCAGCTTTCTCATCCAAATTGGGATACGAGGAACATATACCTGGACAGACTCGAGATTGGAACGAGGAGTTGCAGACGACGAGGGAGCTGCCACGAAAAAATCTACCGGAAAGATTACTCAGGGAACGTGCTATTTTTAAAGTAAGTTCTATCAAAGGAAAATCATTTTTTTCTTTTAACTATAAGTTTTAGGTAATTTATCATTTGTCTTGACACAGGTGCACAGCGATTTCGTAGCTGCAGCTACCCGAGGTGCAGTTGCTGTTATAGACGGCAACGTTATGGCTATAAATCCAGGAGAGGAAGCCAAGATGCAAATGTTCATTTGGAATAATATTTTCTTCTCTTTGGGTTTCGACGTTCGTGATCATTACAAGGAGCTTGGTGGTGACGCAGCAGCTTTTGTAGCACCCCGTAATGATCTACAGGGTGTTCGAGTATACGCTGCAGTAGATCTACCGGGTTTGTACACCCTGGGCACTGTGGTTATCGATTACAGGTACGATTATCGATTACAAATACAATTGTATTGAACTAGAATAAATCTGTGGAATATTTTCAGAGGTTACCGAGTGACTGCACAGTCTATTATTCCTGGAATCTTAGAGAGGGAACAAGAACAGTCAGTAGTTTATGGCTCTATTGATTTTGGCAAGACTGTCCTGACCCATCCTAAGTATCTCGAATTGGTAAGTCATTCGTTATCTTTATCCAATAAGATATACTTGAAATATTTAACGCAGACTGATAAGGCGTATATTCCAATCAGCTCAACAAAGCTGGAACTCAGCTGAAAATACTTCCTCACAAAGTGATCAACGATGCCGGAGAGGAAGTGGAATTGTGCAGTAGTGTCGAGTGCAAAGGAATCATCGGAAATGACTCGCGACACTACGTACTAGATTTATTGAGAACTTTCCCACCGGATGTTAATTTCTTGAAGTGTAAGTCTTTTCCGCGAGTATCTTGATGCTTGGTATCAAAGCGATTGATTTCTAAATTCAATTGAATCCTCTGTCTCCAGTGGAAGGTGTAGAACTGAGTAAAGAAGCACGAGCACTAGGTTTCCCCGTGGAACACAAGCACAGACTGGCGTGTCTTCGTCAAGAGTTGATAGACTCTTTTATCGAGGCAAGATACGTTCAATTTATAAAACATGCCGCGGTTCATCTGCAGCAAGTCACTTCCGCCAGGCGTACTCAAAAGGACAAGGAGTCCTGTCCAAAGGAAGAGAAGAAAGAAGAGACAAGCTCAGCGATAGTCGACAGCAACAAAGAGGATTCAGGACAGTCTAGCATCGAAGCTGATGAAGTGAAGAAAATTGTCGAGAGCATCACAGATTCGATTACTGGTGGAAAGCAAGAACGTTAGTATCCCGAGAGGAAATCATTTTTCATTCTTTTCCTTTTTTTATTTCTCTAGCCAAATCCTTAAATCAACGAACGATATGAATTTTCACGTATATTGTTCTCTTGTCAGTGGAGGAAAGCACTAAGGAGATTGTGCGTAAAGCAGCAGCTGCTGTGGGCAGTTTGTGCGAGGCGGAATTTGACGTAAGATTTAATCCAGACGTCTATTCACCGGGTGTTCGACATCCTGATCCTAATGGAAACGCTCTTAAGAAGCAACGTCAACTTGTTAAGGATGCTGCTGACTTTTTGCTAACCGTACAATTGCCGACTTTCGTAAGTAATCTTTGTCACGAGTATTTCAATGATTTGGTCGGTATTTGTTTAGTCCTGATCCCGTGCAAAAATTCTTTCATAGATTCGCGAATGCCTGGATCACACAGCAGCTGCCATGGACGGGAGTACCTTGGTCGAAGCTTTACACGGTAGAGGTATAAATGTTCGATATCTTGGAAAATTAGCTGCCATGCTGGCCGCGGTTCCTCAACTTCAGTATCTCAATTGCATTGCTGTGTCGGAATTGATTCTTCGATCGGCCAAACACGTCTTCACTTCGTACATGCAGGTCAACAATAGACTTAAGTATTGAGAAATTTTTACAGAATAAAAAGAAAAAACGTATCTAACAGTTTTCTCTTGGATTTTTTAGGGCACCGAATTGATGAGTCTATCCGCAGCTGTTAGCCATTTTCTCAATTGCCTCTTATCATCTGCTCAACTTAGCCATCCGCAGCAAAACGTCGAAGAGGTAAGTGCAGTCTGTATTATCGTGATTTAGGTATATAAAAAATTGTACGTTTAATAAATACTTTCAACAGTTACAAAGTAAAACTGCGAAACGTCGCAATAAGAGGAAGGGTAGAAACAATGGTCCACAACAGTCAGAAGTCGAATGGGCGTCACTGACTCCCAAAGCACTTTGGCAACAGATAAAATCCGACCTGAAAAGTTATTACGATTGGGAACCCCCCACTCCAGAATCCCTCGACGCCACCATCGAGCATTTCCGTCTTCAGAAGATTTCGCTTCTTCGAAGTTTCTGCATAAAAACTGGAATTCAGATACTGTTGCGCGAATACAACTTCGAGAACAAGAATCGCGCGACCTTCTTCGAGGAAGACATTCTTAATATCTTCCCAGTCGTTAAACATATCAATCCTAGGGTTTGTATTCGCGTTGATTGGATTAATCGAGATTTGTATTTCTATTGATCATTCATATTAATCAATCTTCATTTTCTTCGATCAACAGGCTAGCGATGCTTATAATTTCTATACTACTGGCCAGGGCAAGATACAGCAAGGTTATTTGAAGGATGGTTACGAACTGATAAGCGAAGCCCTCAATTTATTGAACAACGTATACGGAGCGATGCATCCAGAAATTGCACAATGTCTAAGAATGCTCGCAAGATTAAATTACATAATGGGTGATCACGCAGAAGCTTTGGCTACCCAACAGAAAGCAGTACTTATGTCAGAACGTGTTAACGGAATAGATCATCCGTATACAATAACTGAATACGTAAGGAGGATTAAAAATTTGTATATATTACAAAAAATGTTTTTAGATACTTATATAATTATATTTATTCATTCCGCAGATTCATCTTGCCTTGTATTCATTTGCAAATGGCCAAGTATCAGTATCCTTAAGACTTTTGTACAGAGCACGTTATCTGGCACTTCTTGTCTGCGGCGAAGATCATCCCGAGGTGGCTTTGCTTGATGTAAGTAAAGGAGTCTGTGAAGATTAATCTTATGATTTCAGAATAGATTCGACAGTTTGGATTTTATTCTTTCAGAGCAACATCTCCCTGATTCTTCACGCCGTTGGAGAATACGAGCTGTCCCTTAGGTTCCTGGAGCATGCTCTGGCCCTGAACCTACGTTACCATGGTCCACGTTCTCTGAAGGTGGCTGTATCCTATCATCTAGTAGCACGAACGCAATCCTGCATGGGAGACTTCCGTGCTGCTTTGAACAACGAAAAGGAAACCTACGCGATTTACAAGCAGCAGCTGGGCGAGGAGCATGAAAAAACAAAGGAGAGCAGCGACTGTCTGAGGCATCTGACGCAGCAGGCAGTTGTACTCCAGAAGAAGATGAACGAGATTTACACAGGAAAACCAGGTGTCAGTCTACCGCCTATTCAGATTCAGCCACCTAGTATGGGTTCCGTACTGGATATGCTCAATGTCATCAATGGAATTCTATTCGTGCAAATCAGCCAGCAGGATATTGAAAACTTCAAAGCGGAAATCGAGAAGCGACAAAAGGAACAGACGCCTGAGGGCGAAGCGAAGGAGATCAAGGGAAAGATTGAAGTGGCGGCGATCGAGAATGGCGAAGTGGCTAAGGACGAGGAAAGGGTGGAATCGAAAAAGATTGACGAGAACAAAACACCAAATGACCAGCCGATACTGAGCGAGAGCTGAACTTTCTTAGCTGCGTACGGAATGGGTGAATGTTGATTGTTTTTCTAATATCCTAGTCTTTATCGTTGAGTTCGGCCAAGCTGTAAAAGACGCGGGTTCAAGAATCTAATCATCTGGAGTGTCATTTAAAAAGGAGATGAAGAAACAATCTTAAAGAAAGTGTCTTCCTGTGTAAATGATATTGAACGTTAGAATTGGCCGGTGCATGTTACTCGATATCTAGGCTAAGGATCAGGAAATTGTCCTAACAACGATTTTTTTCGATTTTTAAAGAAAAAAAGGAAATCGTTAACCTCGACTCCATTTTATTATTACCAAGCACCTACGAAGCGCATGTGTTACGCGCGTCTAATTGTTATCCGTGTAAATAACTCGGAAGAAGAGATTCTTGTTATGCGTCTGCTATTGGCCGATTCCAGATTTACCTAAAGAAAAAACAAACGAACCCAAATTTCCGCAGGTGGTGCCAAGAGAATTTTCAAATACAAAAATACGGATGAACTTACGACCTTCTTGGAATTCGAACGTGGATGTCATTCAATGATCTGAGGTCAAATGTCTGTAATGAATTATCTTCTTTTTTTTGTCATTCTTCTATCCACGTTCGATTACCATTGTATAACAATGATAATAAATCTGAACTGCTCCAGGCGATGTTCTTTGTCAGGATTCGATACAGTCTCCGTGTTTAGAAGAAATCGGAGTAAAAAGAATGTTCTTTTCAGGACGTATATGTAGACAGATACCTAAAGATATAAGAATAAGAAAAAGAGATGAAGCAGCTGAACTAAGAAGCACGTAATAGATTTAGAGAAGAAAGCCATTAAAAGTTACCGATCATTCATTTGTTAGTATGTAAATGAACTGTTTTGTTAGATGTCGTAGAATGATTATTAGTCAAGACTGTTGCTTCGTATTGTCTAGCCAGTAGTCACTTAAAATGTTATTCCTACTAAGTCGCCATCAGCAATTTTATTAATCAAGATCAAATTGAAGAGACGTATCATCATAATCCTCTATCTACTTCCTCTGTAACGATAGCACATTCATTCTTAAACTTTTTCATTTTCTCTCTCTGTCCTCTCTTTATAAAATATCCAATGCACCAATGATTTTCTCAACAAGCCAATAACCTGATGAACTAATTAACGATTGCGTTGTGATTAAATCCTTTGTATCTGAGAAATGCGACAAACGGATGGCGACTCTATCATTTTACACGTAGTAGCAATTATTTTTGCGTTCGCGAAAACTCGCGGAGTATACGGATACTTCCGCGAGATAGAATTATAGATGAAAAAAAGAAAAGAAAAGACGATAACATTAGTCAAACTTTCTACGAGAGTAGCGTATCATTTATTATCGATATTCATAGTGTTATAAATAGTCATAGTTTTTAGTAAGAAAGCCATTGCTCTAAGGATGTTAATTCCGTAGCCGAGTGGCACGTCGGCTTGTTGCTAAAGCGGGATAAATCTCAAGGCTCAGAATGTTTCTTTGTTATTGTTTATCTTTATCGCGAGCATCGCGAGGAAGTTTAACGAAACAAAAGATAAAGACGAGGTGGAAGAATATAATACAAGTGCAGACTAGGGCCAAGCATGATGAATATGCCTAAGATAAAGAATACTTTGGTCGTGCCTTGTGGTGCGATTAACATTTGTATGACTCAATTTCTTTCTTTTTTTTAAATTTTATCTCGCGTGCAATGCTCATGCCAAAACGAATGGAATTTTAGCCACGTGCGAGTATCCTCCTTTGTTAGATACGTACATTACACGTTTAATCACGAATTGCCGAGTTACACTTGTTAACGAAGAATGTACGATACGAATGATTAAGAAGTAAAAGATATTAGTCGATAAGTAAATATTGTTTAAAGAATAAAGTTAAACCACCTGATTTACATGTATATGTATACATATAAATATTATATATTACCTGTTATCGAGTATCGGATACCTTGGCGAACGAATATGCTGAATAAATGATTTTATATCCAATGCAAAGCGTACGGAGTTCTCATGGTTTGCAAATAGGATAGCCCAGACACAAACCCGGAACTTTGAGAATTTTTTTATTTATTTACTACTGTCATTCTGTACACTGGACCCAGGCGGTACCGATTCCCTCTTCTTCAGTCTTTTCTTTTTCCGTTTACTCGCCTTGCCCGAGCCCTGTTTCTGCAAGTACTCTCTCACGTTTAGTTTGTTAATTAGATATTGACGGAACATCTCCAGGGAATTTTTGCCACCGTGTCCTTTCTCATAGATCATTGTCATGCATAGTCTTTTAGTCTCTTCTGTGTTATCGTCCTCCTCCTCCTCCTCCTCCTCGTCTTCGATTTCGGTCAGGAGCAAAGAACAGACAAGCAAAGGTTCTGCGGATTCTGTTTTGCTCGACGAATCCACGGGTGTTGAAGGTTCCTCGTTAACGTTTACGGAATCAGTATTTTTGTCCGGTGTTATATTTGGTAGATCCGCTTCAGAGACAGTTTTACTCGAGTCGTTCGTTTCGAGTTGTGTTCCCGCAGTGGATTTGGCTGTGCAGATTTTTTTCGCACTTGATTCTTGCGCTTTGGCGATACGACGTTTTTTTCGGGCGTGAGACCAGGTGTCTTTGTAACAAGTTAGGCGACATGCCCAATTCTTAAACTCGTCCTCTTGTACGTGAATATTTTCCATTTTGATCTGCTGAATACGTAAGACTTAGTATGTGTTTATAATAGGTCTATTTTTTCAAGAATTTACGTGATACTTTACGTTCAAATCGCTGATCCAGGTTTTTAAAGCTTTCACTACGTCATCGCACGAAGAGAATGGATCTTGAATTGGAAATATTAAATCCACTGGATGTCGATCGGTTGAACGTTTTGTTTTTGTATCATCGGACTTTGATCTTATAACAGGTGCTTTTGTGAGATCTAATGTGTCTTGTGGGAGAAACGTCCATGCCAGTCCCCATCTGTAGACGTACAGTGATTTTTATTGTCTTGGAAATTTTTTATTGTGTTAAGAGAAACTTTTGACAGACCTCTTTGTGTTACCCTGACAGAATTCTGTCCACGTAACGTTGCTGATATTTTTCTTTGCCATTTCACTTATTAAAAATAGTAAACTGGCCTTGCGTCCCAGCATCGTTGTGTAGATTTTGATCCGATCAGCCATTTTTATACTATCTTCAATAATTCCTAATACAAATTTTTGCTCCCCACCCTCGACTATTAATTCGTCTTTGCAACCGGTCGGTGCGTTTCTTGGTGGTAGTCTATGTGCCTTATTCTCTGAAACTTCATCAGTTTCAAAGAATGGAGGATTGCACATTGAGAATGAATATGTTTCATTCTTAGGGACAGCATTGTCCAAGATTGTATCTTCGCTCACTGGAATCACTACGTTATAAAAGAATCTTTATGCAATTGGTTTCTGCCATTTTTTTATTTAATAGTCTATCGATCTCTACCTTTTATGAGATCCTGCAAATTATTGCGTTCCACATTCTTTAAGGCAGATTCAATACTAGATTGCTGAATTTCAGTTCCAATCATTTTGCAACCATACATTTTTGCAAGCAACAGAGGATATATGCAAACTGCTCCTGTTCCTGGATATAAAAGAGTAGTCGTTGTTACAGGTGGCCTTTAAGTATTTTAAGTTTTGCAGACTCACCAATGTCAATACCACGTGCCAAAGATATATCAGTGACTCCAGAGTGTCGCAGTAAATCTTCTATCCAGAGAATATAATTAAGACGCAGTGGAAGTGCAGGAACTAATTTCTCTTTAGGAATCTCAACTTCCAAACCAAAATCATGCTTCAATAATATCCTTGTAAGCATTCGTAAGCTCTCTTCATTCTTAAAATTGATCTTCACTTTACCATTGAGATCCTAAGAGTTATTTTAGAATGTTGAAAATAAGCGGATTTCAAGAAAGCATAAAACAAAATATTAAAATATGCTCGAGGTTATGCTTAAAAATAAATACCGTGATCGCATTTCGGCCAAACTCCGGATAGAGAATAGCGAGTTTCTTGAAATCAGGTTTATCCCTATACCTATTTCTCGGATGCATAAACTTCCGAAGACTCATCCTAGCGGTAAATCTCTGTTAAAAATTAGCAGATCTGTATTTGTTTATTTAGCTGTGCTTCATATACCAAACTCATTTTCTCTCATGGTAAAAACGCAAATGATCGATCCGTACATTCCAGAGTCACGTCATCGAACTGCGAATTGCATTGTCGCAGCGAGTGAAACGAATGAACGAAAACACTGGAATTTACAAGTGTCTAAAAATTTCTGGAATTTCAAACATTACAGTTACGTCGAACGAATTGTAGGCGTTATGGGCGTTATGACTCAATCGGAGCCAGTCCGGGACGGAGACTGACGGAAACTATAGTCCCCAATAGTCCCTCACCTTCAGTAGTGGATTAGTTCAATGAGATGTGACACTGTAGAAACACCTGTTGCTCCTTCACGTAAATAATGGCCCACTTGCTGAAGAATTTGACAAACAGCATTTGGCATGCCTTCCACGCGTTGCAAGGAGACATTCCGTACATCGTGGCCAAGTCTAAATTAAAGGTAAGTTTTCCATTCACTTATCTTAGCTGCCAGATGATCTTATGTCAGGCCTTTCAAGATCCAAGGGGGTGTGGCAATTTTTAAATCTCCCTTGTTTTACTACATACTATATACTTAGTGTGAGCATTTATCTTGTGTGAGGATCCTTTATTTTATTTTTAATAAGACTTTCATTCATTAGGTGTTGACAGCAAATATAGGAACTTTAATGGATCTCTATGGAGTCGAAAAGGGTCTCGAACATTACAGAAGTACTCCGACACTGACCTTTGAACAATATGTTTATTACTTACAACGAGAGGTGAGTGTTATTTATCTTAACTATGTAATTTAATTTGCGTAATTGGTTCATGTAATCTGTAGGTTTTTGCCTCCCTCACCGATACTACGTCTATACAAACTTGTAAAGCATTGGAAGAGGGTATCGATGAAATATGCTGGCTTGTATGCAGGAAGCCACACTTGGAAAGGGCTCATCCCATCTTCGAAGATCACAGTGTATATCAACTTTTCAGAATTTTCTGTCTATTAGCTGAGATGGAACCTGATGCTACCGATTCTTCTTACTTGGTATAATAATTCTTCATGCTTACAACCTTGTGAACTGGCGTTCTATTGTATTTCATACTGATACTTCAATTTAACAGGTAACAATGCACGCGGATGAATTAGCTCAAGTTGCTTCACATTTGGTTACTTCGTTAGGACTGAACTGGGACGCCAATGATTTTTCAGCATTGTCCGCAGCGATTGGAACATTCAGGTACCCCAATAATTTTACCAAAAATACGTATTTATTCCCGAAGAAGCCCTTCATAAATATATTTTATATTGACAAAAGTAAAAAAACATTATTAAAAAACTAGATTCGGGATTAAAAACGTAGCTAGTGGTCGCATCTCTCGTTTCTTCACCCTTCCATTTAGCAAACGTATTTCCAAAAAGATTCCCCACATTTCTGGCAGTTCTGGAGTCGAAATATAGTGGAGGCGGTGCGCTGGACACGGCCGCGTTAACAGAAGCGATAGATGATCTCCATCAGATATACGTGAATGACGTTATCAAGAAAGTAAGATATAAGTCAGCTCGAGGTAACGTTCTTCTCGATTGACATCAGGAAAATTGATTAAACCATGATATCTCAACGAAGGGCTACTTGATGAAAAAAGGCTACCTGCTACCCACGTTGCGCTACTTCTGGTTTGTCCTACGACCTGGTGAACTGGCATACTACAAAGATTCTCAACAGAAGGAACCTACAGGGATAATAAATCTAAATGCCAATTGTTGGGCAGACACTGTCACCAGTGGTGGTAAACCTGACAGAAGATTCATGCTAAGCACTCCGGAGCACAGGTGCATCGAATTGGTAGCTGAGAATCATAGAGGAAGATTGCAATGGTTGGCAGCTTTGCAAACGGCGATTCAGCATTCCGGGGAGAAAATTGGATACCAGAGAAGTCTGGCTAATCAAAGAAGATCCCTGCGTCAAGTGAGTTTTCAAATTGAATGAAAAAAACAATTGCATTTTATTTTTTTCTAATTATAACCTTAATCTCATTTACACTGACCACTACCCATGTTCCCCAGGCTACAAGACAACAGAATGAAGAGACCAGATTGGAATTGCAGCACGAGCGACAAGCGCGAATAGCCGCGGAATTGCAAGCCAGAAAACTGGAAGCCATCTCCAAGGAAGAAGGTGCAAGAGTCCAGCAACTGGAGGATGTTAAACGAAAGCTAGAGACTCTGCTACAAGAAGAGAAGCAAGCTTTGCGTGACGAAGAGATAGGTCAGTACTGATTACCCCTAATTATCACCCAAAAGCACAACGTCAAAAATAAAATTCCACTCCCCATCAGTGCGAGGTTTACAAGCCAGGGTTTTACGAGAGGAATGGGAACGACGGGAACAACTTGAAAGGCTACAACAAGAACAACAAGAACTCCTAGAATCCGAGAGATTAAAGCGTTTAGAATTTGAGCGTAAACAACGGGAAAATGAACGGCAATTACAAGGTGAGTTTTAAAAGTAATAAAAGTATTTCATAAAAACACATTTTTAAAACGCTCCATCGAACTTTACAGAAGCGCAAGGACGCCTCCATCAACTGGAAGCGGAAAAGCAAAATCTGGATGCGGAATTGCGCTCCGCATGCGAGAAAGCAAAACGCGCTGAAGAAGCTCAAATTTTATTGGAGGCACAAATAGTCGTAACTCGTCCGCAGAGAACCGGCGAACGAATAAGACGGACGCAGAGTTTCATTCCAGCAACCAAAGAGCGGCCGCTGTCCCTTGAGAAGCACGAAGACAGAATGGCGTCCCTGCAAAGACATTACTAATCATATGTCTCTTGAATATAAAAATATGTGTTCAGAATTTACCACGGGCGAGAAAACGAACTCCGTTAGTTCCTACGTTAATTAATTCTTGCCCCATCGCGGATCGCCAAAATCTTAGCCAAATTCGCACAAGAACAACGATGCTGCAGTACCTATTATCATTATTACAATAATTAATATTATTATAACGCGTGATCGTGGAAGTTCGCGTTACCATTATATAGATGCGATATTAACGAACAAGAGTTACCGCACAGTATAATTTTTAATCAAACACCAATCTACTATGGCGTTATTTTCTTATCTATTACGACAGATCCTTATACTCGCTGTAAATACTAATATACTATATTTTAATATTATTTTTGAAGTTCAATGGAAACGGTGCGCTTTACGCGAGCACGCCAAAGGGTACGATTATCGTCCAGTAGGATATATCGAGAAGGACGAGCATTTATTTATAAGAATAACAATAACATAACATTGTGTATAAAATTCGTAACGTGAAATTATAAAGATTATATATATTTTACTTAGCTTGAGGAGATTCACTTTATGGAACCTTAGTCATTCATATTATATATTATATTCTATATCCATGGTAACCAGCAAGTGATTGATCAAACGACTATTTCAAGTATTGTTCGTTAAGGTAGATCTGTTGAAGTTCTGGAATTAGATTTTCAAAATGCCAGCCAAGAAGAAAAAAGGAAAAGCTTCAAAATTGGCTCGCATGAGCGACGAGGAGCGTACACGTTATTTGCAACACAGAGCAGAATTAGAATTGGAGGCGAAGAGGCGTAAGCAACAATTAATAGCTGTCTTTACAAAGGTAATTTAACTCTGTTAAGGGAGAAGCATTTGTTAGTGATTTTATATTAATTATTGCTTATTCGTTTGTCTTGATTTTAGAACAAACTACAACGCGAAGAGGCATTTTCGCGACTCAACACTGCAAAGATTAATGAGCAATGGCGTTTCATTTTGCGGCAGATCAAATGCCGCGAATTATACACACACGTTGAGTATCTCTGGAAGAATTTTGACAGAACATTAGAGATAAAAGATGCTGTGATACAGAATTTGTATGATGAATTGGAAACGGCGGATGCTGATCACAGAAGGTCGCAAGAGGCGCACGTTACGATGCTGGATAGATTAATTGGTACTGCTTTGTGATATAAATTTCTTGTAAATAAATACAGCGTGCACTATTTGCATCTGATACAAGAATTAATTAATCTTCACTGTAATTAATGATTCTTCAGGCATGCACAGGGACAGACTCGTCACTCTGCGCGAGAATTATCAAAAGGCTTTGAAGGATATTGAGTTTGGCGAAGTAATGGAATTGCAAGAGCTCAAGGAAAAACTGAACGAGGACGCTAGACACTTGCAATCTATAATTTTTGCACAGAAAGAATGTTTAGCAACGAGATTAGCTGAAACCAGAACGCGCAATGCAGTGAATACGCATAATATTGTGCATTCGGTATAAATACACGTTAAATTCTCATTCATTGATATCAGCATAATTTTCTGACTGGTTACATTTATTTTAGAAAGAAGAAACGATATCGGAGTTGACTCGTCAGATAGGCAGTAAAATGGAGGATCTGTGGATTCAATTAAATTCAATTATTACGGAGTACACATCGACTACGGAAAGTAAACGGAAACAGTATGAATATTTAAAGGAACAAGATGATGCAGTAAGGATCGAGGCTGCTCTGTTTCCTAAACATCAGGCACAGCTTCTGGATACTATAGAAAGCTTGAAAGAAGAGTTGGATGTACTTTCGCGCGACCGAGGAGATACTATTGCAGAATTAAAGGACCAAGTTGAAGAGTTAAATAAGCGTATTTGGAAATTAAGGCAGGATACAAAATTAGCTGGCACTATCGATGCCATACAGCTGAAGAGACTGAGCGTCATCAGTAGAGGAGTTATAAAAGTATGAAAATAGATTCGTTTAATTATTTGTACAATTATGAGAAAAATGATATTTCTTTGGTTTCTAGGAATTGGAAAGTTGTAAGGACAAGGGTATGACGTTAAAATTATTAATGAAAGTTTGTTGGAATCTGGAGTCACCGTTACCTGTCATTGAAAAATATGCAATTCGCAGTGAGAATGTAGGAAAGGAATCATTTTCAAAATACGTAAGTCACTTTGAAATGATTCAGGGATAACGTGGTGATGGCTTATTAAATTGTATGTTTGGTAGGTCACTAATCCCTATAATAAAATGGAGAAGTTTTGGGAAAGATATAATCGCGTTAAAGCTGAGAATATATTGATGAAGAAGGATCATGATCGTTTGTACGCAGAAAATAAACGGCTCAGGCACACTTTGCGTACTTATCTTATAACGGTTGTTAGATCGCCAGCTTCCAGACCACATACTGCGATTTAGAATGTTTAATATGCTTGTAGTTTCCATTTTTCATATCTTGAAATGCTAATAAACTACAAAATGACAACTTGTATCTGTTCAGCTATGCGCCTTTGTATAATTTCGAAAAAAAAAGGTGGAAACATTATGAAATTTGTTTATATTTTCGCATGGCTATCATTCGATATAAAAATTGAAGATCTGCATTGTTACTTTACTGCATGAGTGTAGTTTAGTTTATTGCCTTTTATTTAATTTTACGTTTCTATTTTTTTACAATTACCTTTTAACGCGGGAGGCGAATGACAAATGTTTTATGGTTATTGAGGTTATGTTTTTGACGTCTGGACATCGCTGTTCCGAGTACATGACAAGTGATGGCAGCGATTTTCCTTTTTAACATTTAATTTTATACGAAAAACATGGAGCTTCCTGCTAAGCAAGTGCAGATCAGATGCTATATCAAGAAAAGAGGTGAAAATTGGCATGGTTAATTTTTATACAAGCGGATTATAAATCCTGAGGAATTCCAAACCTTTGAGCAGGTTGGAAATCTGACAGTTGGATCATTTGATTATTCAGTGTTGTTGAGTATCAATAAAATTAGATGATATCCAGATGTTACACTGTCGTCAACCATAATGTGAGTAATAAAGTTAGATTTTATATACACTGGTATTTGGGAATTAGATCACTTTTATCAACAAATCTTTCCCTTACGAACTGTGGATATTCACTTCTGTATTATTGTCTCTTTGAATATTATCTGAAACATCAATATATAGACACTATATATGTAATACAATTGAAATTAGAATCTTCGTATCATAATTGCTGTTATCTATTAATTGTTGTATGTCATAATTATTAAGGATAATAGTAATAAGATATCAGGCCGACACTCTGACCAGTTGCACTTTTATCAATATTTCCATTAATTAACCATGCACTGTTATGTATCAATACATGTATTTTATTTTTTTTACATAAATAATTAAAGATAATACTTTACTTGAGCATTTTTACATGCGTCATTAGTAGATATTGAGTCATGCATGTCCTCAACATTCATCTTTGGCTCTATTCGAGCGTTTCACTTTATTTTCATTGAAATTAATATTATTCCAAAGCTTCTTCTCTCCCAAATTCGAACTTGATGTCATATAAATTCTACTGGGTGAGGCAATGTGAAGATAGTGCAGATCCTTTTGGGATGGATCTAGTTCTTGCCACTCTGTTCCAATGTCAGGTACGCTGGAAACATACAAAATATCTAAGTTACTCAATTCCACTGAAAAAATCGGTTGTGCTCACTTTTTTGTTGCATATGAAACCCAGAGATTTAGCAGCTTATTTCGCATGGCACAATCTTCGTCTGTGTCATCATTAAACCACATATCCATAACATAGTTAGCGTCATCGGCATGGCTGACACCTATGGAGGATATTAGTTGAAAGAAAATATGACTGAGAACATGAATAAATTGTGCACCTACCAAAGTTCTCTTTCGTGCAGCTGAAAATGTCGCTTAAACTCGAAGATCCTCTATATGAGAAATAATAAATCCAAACTGGACTCTCAGTGGCTTTAGCTTGAATTCTAGCAGCTTTTTCAGCATCCACAACGTAAAGTCGATCGCCGATCATTTGTATGAGTGGCTTTATACTTAATCTATCTATTGGATTTGACCCAATATAATAGTCTTTAATTTTCATAGCGATCTCAGCATGGTTGTCCTTGGGTAACGTGTAGTTAAAGTCCAGGAGATGTGGCGCAATTGATTCCCAATTATCGTTCAGTTCCTTCAACAAGTCCTTTCTCCCAACAAAGTCTATACAGGAATATGGATTTATAGAAAACTGTTAACTAAGCTAACTGTTACTCATTTTTACCAGCTGCAGGATATAATCCTTCCTCGCTTACTACTCCCGTGATCCAAGGAACATCCTGGACAGCACCACTGAGAATAACTTCCACAGGAGAACGATCTAAGAATGGATCATCACCTCCTTTCTCAACTACTGGACCGAAAGGAGTGTAAGGATTGTACAGCCATGGCTAGAAGAATAAAGCATTTCATTCTTTCTGATATATGTACGTTGGTAAGTACATATATTAGATCCTACCATGAACTCTCCGACTGCTTGCACCAATGTAGTACCTGGACGATACCTCAGACAGCGAACCAATTCTTTGTTGCTGTTCGTAGGACATCCCATAAGAGCACCCAGCTTCTTTGCTTTTTCCAAAGAATTCTCAGTCTGCGTCCAGCAGTCCAGCGCAGTACCACTTATGGACATTCCATCTACGAGATATACAGCAGTTATCCATTTCAAAGTTATAAAAATATTATTATATCTTCAAATGCTTGTAGTACTTTGAAAGA
>JARQST010000517.1:744617-888531 GCA_030142225.1 Pachycephus smyrnensis | reverse complement strand
CTGAAGTTTGGTATACAATTTAGGTTCTACAATTAAATAAAAGTCACAAAATTTCAGTTTTCTATCTTCTTAACAACAGAAGATACACAAGCGCAAACATGCGCTCTGGTACAAAATGTACCCGTCGGGAGTTTTAGTGTTAAGCAATTTAAAGGAGGTAGTGAATGACATTATTTGAACTAAGAAACAATTATGACCATTGGCTCTTCTTTTTTTGTAGCATTGAAACTACACTGTATAATAGTTTAATAAATAATAAATAATAACATAAGGTTTCGCACAACTCCATCAAGTTATAACAAACATATGCTCCATCAAGTTATAACATACAACTGCAATCATTGATATAAAAGCTCGCAAGTTTGATCATTATCGAAGCATCGAAAAAGAATCGTGATAATAAATTAATAGGCTTAAATAATTGTAACACGACCATCTTAACTTACCTTCTTCGAAGAGTGCCTGTGATATCGATGAGGATGCAGCATACACACATAACGATCTATCGCCATGCAGACAAGTATCACTGCACTTTGTTGAGTAAGTGCACCCCTGAGCAACGCCTGAAAAGCATAAAGTTTTTATGTCTTTATTGCTGTACATCAGATGGAAATACAAGTCCCAGTCCCAACAAATGGAGCACACAATGTTTCTTTGCAGTTATTTGATTTTAATTTTAAGTCTAAGCCCCTGGGAGTAAGTAGGAACGCCGCCATTACTAGATAAGGAGGAAGTAGTATTTCGAAATACAGGTAGAAGTATACGAGGAGAGACTCCTGGCCATAAACGGAACAAAATGACGATTGAAATATAACCAACACGAAATGAAAGTTTACGGATATTTTAGAGACATTAAACGCCCGATATATTTCTTGTATCAAGAAAGTCGGTCGAGTCTTGTGTCAAGTGCTATATGGACATCTATTTGGTACATTAAAATATTTCGTATAGTCATTGGAGCAGGACTAAATGTTTTTCGGTATTGATTCTGAAATCGAAAATACAGTTACATCTGTTGTTGTTGACTGTTTTTTCAACGGACCTATAGTCGAGATTTAGCACAGAATAGATGATGAAGTTTGAATAAAGATATCTTTGACGTAAATAAGATATTTATATCGAGCAAGAGTATCATGCACTTATCTTTCATATTATTACCAAGTGATTAACACCATAGTGTTACCTGTCCACATGTAGTATTTTAATTTCAATATAATAGATCGAGGTTCTCCTAACAGCGCTTGCCATGATAGAAACATTAGAATAGACATCAATACAATCTTGTCCAGTATGATGGATCCGCGACTTAAAAACTGTTAGATGCGAATTAATCACTATTTGCTTCATGTACTATGATTGTATGCAGATTTTAAAAGTAAGAATTTTACCAACGACCAGTAGATGTTTGCAGGATTTAACAATAAAATCTTCCTTACATGACTATATGAAACGAAGTTCTCAACTATTAAAAAATTAAAGTTTTCCAAGTTGCTGAGGAAAGGGTAGATAGAAGCAAGGTAATATAGAGGGTGAGACAGTTCTCGGATCAGAAAAAAATCATTATTTAGTGTCAGCCAGGGGAGATACGCTAAACAGTCACTTCGTGCACACCTTTTCATTTCCACTGAAGCGCTTAACCTTTTTACCCTTCTTCTTCGTGCAATTTGAGCATGAAAATAGGATCTTCCTCTAGGTAATTCGTTATCTCAATCATAATTAAATTCTGTCATCTTACATGGATTCCGATTTGTCCAATTTGCGAAATGATGGTAAGCTTATATAACGTATTTATTAAAGAGAATCATTCAAAGTTGCGCATGCGTTTTCATGCATAGTTTTGAAACTAGTCGGCGCGTTGCACCGTCACTGGGCGTATAATATCTCTGTAGTCAAAGTTTACACCACGTTGTGTAACGTTGCATTTGCGTTTAGTAATAGAGCGTCAACGGTTAATTCAGGCGACAAGTGATGTAGACCAACGAAGTTTTATACGTTTCGGCGTACTTCTCGGTTGGAGTGCATCGGATACTTAGCGCAACCTAAAAAAAGCCTTGGGCTCAGCCGCCTTTCCACTTCGAGCGGGACAGCGTTGGGCGAAAACTATTAAGGAAGGACGAACCTCAGTTGAAGAGATCCGAGGTGGAGCGCACAATCATACTCGGAAAAACAGAACATAATCGAGGAATTAAACTCTCTTCTCCAGGAAACAAAAGCATGCTCCACTCGCAATCTGTCCCTAAAATTAGGCATTTCCCAGATGACTATGTATCGAATACTCACTCGAGATTTGAAATTGTCGACAAGAGTAGGAAAGTGGGTACCTCATGAATTAGAACATCGAATTTTGGCTTGCAAACATTATTTCGTGATCTTAAATCAACATCCGAACCGTCTTTGAGACACATTGGGCATTGGTGAAACTTGACTGTCTTTGTACCGCCTACCACCTAAAGATCAACAACGGTTTTGGCTTAAAAAAGACGAGAAAACTCCAATGATAGCCGCAGCAGAATTGAGTGAGAGGAAAAGAATGCTAATGCTAGCTATGGACATAAACGGAATTGTCTTTTGAATGTCATACCCAGAAGGTGAAACTATAAATGGAGAATGATATCTCCAATTTGTACAAGAGAAACTTCCTGAGCGGCGATCTGGTAAGAGGTGCCGTCCTTTCATTCTCCATGATAATGCTATACCTTACAAATGTCGCATTGTCCGTGTTGCGGCCCTAGGATAGTTTAACATATTTTTTCCTATTATTAGAAAAAATTCTAGTTATATCTATGGCCTAATGTGCACTACAGACAATTTTCCTTAATTCCTCTTATGACCTGTTTATTGCACCAACGCCTGAAATAACCAGACCTTCTGAATGTGAAAATGAAAAGAAAACCCATTCTTTAATATTTGCAAAAGTCCTTCTAAATCGTTTAATTACTTCCTTAATCTTAAACTGACTATTGTTCCCTGCTACGTCACGTTTTATTTTTACACCCTTTCTTAACAATACCTTTACTATTTCTTTAGACATATGTCGCCTAACTTTCCTAAAAATTAGTTTCCCTAAGTAACGGACCATCCCTTCTCTACAACACCTTTCTTCACTACCTTTAGGATCTTAGATACGTTTCAAAAAGTGTCAAATCAGTCAGCTACAAGACTCTGCAAAACATACACCAGGACAGTTCGCTCTTGGCTCGCGCCAAGACATACTCCGTCATATAACGCCATACATCATGATACCATTACGTACACCAAATTGTCAAATATTCACGTTAATATTTAATATTGTTTGTTTGAATATACACTGAAGTTTACTAAAATATAAAAGATCATCAGATTCCTTCTTTCTATTTCTCATACCGATCATCTACACTCCACCAACGTGTAGTGTAGAATCATTCATCTTCAATGGTAATGAACAGTTTTTGGTCCTTCGAGCCGGATAACACGATTTTATTTCAAAAATACCGACTCCCGTGTTAAAACACCAGTGAGTGACAATCATCAGTGTCGGCATCATCAGCACTTCAGCGATACACAACATTAGCGGTCACGGACCGTGAGGGAAAAGCAGCCGATCATCTACTCCATAGACATCTGTTCATGGTAAGCTTACGCAATTAATCCTCAGCCTATTTCTCAATCCTGATCCACGTGCTTTCACCTTCCTTTCATTGTTCGCGGCAAATATGACTTCAACCGTTTCGTCACTCAAATTTAAGCGAGGTGAAATCAAAACTCATATCACAAAATTCAAAAATCATCTCGCGTCACAAGAAATAACTCCAGATGCCGATCGCATTCAAGTAAGACACGACGCCTTGATTGATCATTTTAAAATGATCTACACCATTCATGAGGAACTGCTTGTGCTTGAGGAAGCAAATGAAGATACCGTAAGAGCTCGTGCAAGGGAGTTAGAGACGGCGGAAGACGATTATTATGTTGTATTGGCGACAGCGCGTCGTCTTGTCAGGAAAGCGCAAGAAATCGCCGCGTCTGCATCGAGTTCAGTCAATAGAAACGACGTGACCCATTCACCAGCTTCAACACAATATGTCTCCATACTGCCTACCATGAAACTTCCGGAAATTACGTTGCCTAAATTTGATGGTAGCATTGAGAAATGGCAATCGTTTCGAGATAAGTTTCTATCGTGCTGTGATAAAAATGACAATATACCCGCCTTCGACAAATTACAATATCTTCAAGCGTCGCTGACAGGAAAGACAGCACGGGCGATAGAAGCAATAGAAAGCACCGCGGCCAATTATATCGAAGCCTGCAACATTCTAACTAATAAATATGATAATTCCCGCAAGGCTATTTTGAGACATTGGGCGGTACTTCATAATATTCCGCGACTTCAAAAAGATATACCAGACGCTCTGGACGAGCTCATACACACCTTTCGACAGCATCTTCGCGCTTTAAAAGGCTTAGGAGAACCAGTGGAACATTGGAATAGCTGTATCATTTATCTACTCATCAGCAAGATAGGAGATAACACACGATTTCAATGAGAAACCACGCTGCCTGATAATAAAATGCCATCGTATGAATCGTTAATTAAATTTCTGGAAAAGCGTGGAAGTTGTTCGGACAGTACACCGCCCTATCACAATAGTAAAAGTCAAAAAGATAATAAACCGCATTCCAAACCTCAAAGACAAGCTCGTGGTCAGACATTTGTAACTACGGTTAGTAAAGATCAGAAAAGAAGTTCGGCATTTCATTCGATGTCCATTAATCAACGTAGACAAGCAACCTCCAAAGCATCACTATGTCTTAATTGCCTGGGAGTCAATCACAGGCCCAATGAATGCAAAGGAGGATCTGTCATAACGAAAAACACCACACTTTCTTGCACCCTATCAATAGCCATCTGTCACAACGATCTTCTGAAACGACCCAGAATTTCATATATCTGCTCTCGTGCAAATGTTGATCGGTGCGAGTACAGCCATGGCCTCTCTTTGTATCGGTCAAATTAAGCTTTCCGCTCTGCATGAGTCCGATCTCACTTTACAAAAGACTCAGTTTGGCTGGATCATCGGGGGAAATCTACCAGTATACCATAAAAATAGAAATAGTGGTAATGCTTTTTCGTACATGCAAATGACGATATCTCGCGGTTTTGGGGAAATCGAGGATATCAAATCAACAAGATACTTGTCACCCAAGGAATCTACCTGCGAAGAACAGTTTCAAAAAAATATGTCCCAAGACCCCAGTGGTAGGTATGTTGCAGCGCTTCCATTCGACAGTAAGAAGGGTGAGCTAGGCGAATCATAGCATATGGTTCACAAGCGGTTATTAGCATTGGAAAGACGCTTCTAGAAAGATCTAAATTTTAAAGATCAATATTTGTCAGTCATGCGAGAATATATCGATCTCGGATATATGATAAGATTACAAGTTCAGCCCACAGGCGGTTTTTTCCTACCACACCAATCTGTCATAAAGGAAACAAGTCTCACGACAAAGGTTCGTGTTGTCTTCGACGCCTCCGCTGCATTCAGCACGGGATTATCGCTCAACGATGCTTTGATGGCAGGTCCTACAATTCAGGAGGATATATTTTCACGCAAAACATACACCAGGACAGTTCGCTCTTGGACCTCGCGCTAAAACATACTCCATCATATAACACCATACACCATAATACCATTACTTACACCAAATTGTCAAATATCCACGTTAATATTTAATATTGTTTGTTTGAACATGCACTCAAGTTTACTAAAATATAAAAGATCATCGGATTCCTTCTTTCTATTTCTCATACTAATCATCTACACTCCATCAACGTGTAGTGTAGAATCATTCACTTTCAATGGTAATGAACAGTCCGTTACTGGCTGAATGATAACTCCATCGAGACTTGGGATCAACCACCTTAAAGCACAGACTTACATCCCTGCGATTACCAGTGCTTCAACCAATTAAAGCACAACATCGGAGGAGTTTGATATCCTAACTGGGAAGTCCTCGAATTGGCCTTGGAACAAGAGATACAAGAAGGAAACTCAAACGGCCGTTATAGTGGATTAGCAACGCTTACAGACAGATGGCAGCGAGTAATTGATAGCGAAGGAAATTATCTCTAATACAATAAGAAACATGTATTCTCAGATTAAATAATGAGGAAAATCATTGAACTTTTATTTGCGATACTTTGAATGATTCACCCTAATATTTATAGCAAGTGCCTAATTGATATATTCCTGATCGAAACCATTGTTCTATCTCCCAGCGCTAGTGAAATTCTGCGCTTTTGAATTGCGCATGGGTATCTTATTCAATTTGCAGCCCAATTTATCTTCCGGTTCAGACGAGAGGAATGGACAATCTTGTGCAATTTAGAACAAGACTACTAACATTTTTCACTGTCCTGCAGTCTGGGTCCTTGCATGTATTACGAGAAGAGTTCAGCAATTCTAATTGTTTGTATTCGAGGTGACATTCTTTTTGTTAAGAAGCGACTCAATAATTTTGCAATAATTTTTTTAACATTTCCAGTCCCAGGCAGCAGAAGGGATTTTGTTTTAGCCCAAAATTTCATCCCTTATATATGGCAGGATCAAGCGGACCGTTCGGCGTTAATTTTTCGCAAGCCCGAGCCCTGGTTCTCTTGGAAGTTAATTTGTCCGCAGTCGAGGGATTTGGGGGGTGTACGTGATTTTCGGGGGTTAAATCGGGAGTGGTCAGGACCAACCCTTAACTCCACAGCACGCCTGGTAGCCTCGTATTTAATTAGTTCCATCCGTTGGATCGAAGAACCCTTGGTTCGACTCTAGCAATGTATTATGTGGGCTAGTAGAATCTTACCCCTTCATCTACATTTCCTTCCACTGTACAACATTCCGTGTACCATCAACTCTTCACACATGGGACACATATCGATAAATTCTGTTCAAATCCTGCTAGATAACAACGAGAACTTTCCTATTATTTGCCTATCGAAATTCAAACAATAGTCCGTACTGTTATAATTTACGTGCACCATGTATCGGAGGAAGGGCTGCGATTTGTTGAACATTCACGAATATCGAACTAGATACCTGCGTAGCCTGGGGCTCTGTGATATTTGGTTATCAATATGAAACCGCATGTAAACCATGTAATTTGTATGCAGAATAAGACAAAAATCGATTCTATTAATTTCGCTGATAACAGACATGAATCGTGATTTCTATTTGATATTCTAACCATACCACGTATTAATATCCCCAGGTACCTGATTCATTGAATACAAAATAGGTATCTATGTATTATATTTTCAAACGTTTCACTCACTTCCGCAAAACGTTAGAAGAATTGCTTAAACTGAGATTATAATATGCAAGTGGAGAATGCATAACAGCAATTGCCAGGCAGTTATATCATTACTCATCTACCCGTTAGCTGTCACAACCACCCCCTATAGATCCCTCGTGGCCCTAATTCGTTCAAGGCTTGTACATACATTGAGCGAAACAAGCTGTCAGCCCGTGGACGAGCGAATTGTTCCAACCTCCCCCCGACGCCCCCCCCCCCGTCCCCGTTCAATTGAAACCAAACCCCGTTGCAGTAACAGTCACGGATTAGCTGCTATTATCAGGGGGCTAAACGGATAGTCGTGGTTCGAATAGCGCGGTTGGTGACGCAGTGATTTTTTAACCCTCGCTCTGGAAACGATCTCGATTTTACTTGTTAATTCTCTTGTTCTCTAACCTTATCAATTATCCAGCCGTCAATCACGTACGATTTGCTTACACTAAAAAAAAAATTGTAGCGTGATTTGCCAGCTTAGTTACGATTTATTTTTAGTTAAATAAAAAACAAAGGATTATTATTTTTAGCTATCCATCAATTTTCAAAAATAAAATTCATGGTCTGGAAATAGTTTAATATTTGTTAAGGATAGTTGCATTCAATTCCACTACGATTCTACTAAAGAACAGAATGGAATGGAATGGAATGTCTACATTGGAAGATGAAAAAGTAGCTTGGTCGACATCCTGACAGGAAATTCTCCTGCAAATCCCAAATACATCTTTACAGCCGACATTTCACATCACTCAAGTATCTAGTTGATTCGAGATAATCTGTTATCAACATTATCGTGCAAACGAGCTTTATTTGCCTTTCAGGTGGTGGAATGAGTCAAGTACATGAAATAGCCATTTGTCTGGTTTTTCACGCACAGCTTGAACATTTGTTAGACCGTTCACAAATCACCATAAACATGTGCGTATTCAGTAACCGCAAAATAATACGATACATGATTGTCGCAATAGGAAAGGTAATCCAGTGAAGTTTTTAATGACAATAGTTGTTAGTACTAGGTGCTAGTGATGTTGGTACCTATATCTATAAGGATACAGAGGGACATTTAAGATGGTTGCTATGGTGATGGTTGGCTTAGAGCCAGGAAAAAACTCTGATAATCTGGAGGACTGGGACCGGCCTCGTTTTCGACGTCCCACGAGATTCCGGAGACCTTCACCCAATATTTTTCCCCCGAATGATCGCACGTAGTGCCCCCTTGTTGCCCACTGGTTAAATCGTTTACAATCAATCCCGTAGACGAGCTTTGGATGTCTTCCATTGCCTAGATATAATTAGTCAGGATCATGCTAAAGTCTCTCCCTAATAAAAACGACAAAAAGCCTTTGACTTTGGAGATCTCAAGTAGTTTCTCTCCCCAGGTCGGCAGATGTGAGAGTCAC
Organism: Pachycephus smyrnensis; assembly: GCA_030142225.1. Taxonomy (NCBI): domain Eukaryota; kingdom Metazoa; phylum Arthropoda; class Insecta; order Hymenoptera; family Cephidae; genus Pachycephus; species Pachycephus smyrnensis. The sequence continues at coordinate 879,814 of JARQST010000517.1, read as the reverse complement.
TCAAGTTCCAAATACATCCAGTTGACTTATCGCATCCACTCCAGGCTAGTCAATATCATGGTTTTGTCTATTGACCCTGCAGAAAGCCAGAAATCTCTCCCCCAGCCCTGCGTTACACCACAGCAATGGCCACCCTGATGAACAACTTCGTTGTTCGAGCTCGTTACCAATGTAGACTGACGACAAGTAAATACATCAGTACTGGACATTCTATTTAAACACCCCTTTCTTTATCCTCCTTGACCCGGAAGTAATAAGGTTTCAGTTTTCAGATTTACCGTGCTGCATTGGTATAGTTTTTTATTCTAGTGCTTTTTGCAGATTACATGAAGTGAAAGAAGATAAAAAATAAAGGGATGCCTAGGAAAATTAATGGATGGCGTCTGGCACATCATACCGACCAAAGACTAGGTTAAGTTATTTGAGGTTGGGTTAGGTTAAATTAGATCGAGCTAGGTCAGGCCAGCTCAGGTTAGGGTAGACTAGGCTAGGGTAGGCCGGTGGACTATTTTAGATAAGACTTCGTTTAAACGGACGAACCCGCCATTCAATGCAATCTGCCGAACTCATTATCAGCCCGACTCGTCAACTTGAGTCGAGCATATTCACTCGAGCGTGACTTTGTGGATTTTAATAGTGGAAGCTGGAGCAAGTTTGAACGTCCTTAATGCACGTTCAAACTCCTGGAAACTATTGTGTCGCGAAGTTTCGTAATTATCTAGTGAACCGGACGGAAGATACGTATTACCAGGTTATCTAATCTATCCTTTGCTACGCGGTTCCTATTACATGGACAGAACCTAGCGCTAATTAGAATTAATTTTGTCGACACGACACAATCATAGTGAAAGAGTTTCATTGAAATCATATTTCTATCTGAAGCATATTAGTCTACATGTTAGATAATCCTCCAATACCGGAACTTGTCTGACTAATTAATCGACTTTAATGCTTTCTAAAAATGAATCAGTGAAAATTTCACTGATTGTTTCAGTTGTTTGCAAATTTACTGAAGAAATAGTGATTTCAGGTCTAATTCACTGCTAAATCAGTGGTTTCGTGTTATAGGAGCCCTGCACGGGTTCACTGTGGCGTCACCATATTGTTTGTCGCATTGTCACGTCGAGTGTGAGTCGCTGCTGATGATACTAACTGGTCATACTAAAAAACAGTGAATTGATGCAGCTTCCAATAGTATTATGATAATATGGTACTATTCTTTGCGATGTATGTAAGTCATACTTGTACATATTCGTACAATTGCTTGTGGCAGCAGTAATTTTAAACTTCCATATGTTTCCATTTATATAAATATTGACGATTATAATTCTTAATCAAAGTAAGATTTACAAATTGGGCTGGTGGCTCAGTGGGTAGAGTGTCACACTCCTCACTTCAAGCATCCCGACGATCGTAGGTTCGAGTCTCACTCACAGTGCCACAAACAGATGTGTGTACCAATCACGAGTTGCATATACGCCCGTATCCATTTTTTAAAATTTTCTCTTAATTGTGAATGTAATCTATATAATTATCGGTAAAAACCACATCAAACAATCATATTGCAGTAATATATGTATAAAAAACCATTTTTGTCTATGCACCAATTCAATCAGTAAGTATGTCGATTTCACTGATTCAATCAGTAGAATTACACTGATTCTCCATGGTATACTTATAACTGCGACGTTCAGTGACTATTAACTGATAATCAGTCAATATTCACTAAATCATTTTTAGAGAGTCGCTTAATTGGTTTTCCGTGGTTGGCGCCGATCTCAGATAGAGGAGGCGAGACGACCAACGTAGGGGTCGATGTAATACATATTTGCCGCATGTAGTTGGAATGCTACCAGCGCACTGGATGATTTGTCGTTACAGATACCGCGCTGATTTATGATATTTGAATGAAAGTACTGGGGCGCCCTAGTCTTGCTACGTTAGTATTACTGTGATACCATAGTTAAGTCGGTGTTACGCTCTCGTACATTGCAGTAAATTAATCCTTCGATTTCTCCGTGGTTTTTGACGTTTACGTTCACGTTTCCAGTCGCGAACAATGCACGTGCATTATACGATTACCACAGGTGCATGTCGCAGCTGCTTTAACTTCTGGCAATTTTGTGAAATTGAAAAACTGCAACTTTTAAGATGACAGACGCTTCCTTTCTGCCTTTTTCCGTATCCGTACAAGAATTTCCCAACAACTGTGCGCCTATCGATTGACCTCTAGCTCTACTTGAACACGTGAAGAGCTAGACACTTTATTGACACAAACTGCATCATGTCCTCGTACACGACGCGGAATGTGTGATGCGCAAGAAAAGTGGAAGTATATTCACTACTATGAATTTATTTCTCTCTCAATGACATAGGAACTAGGAAGTTGAGATATTTTCAGGTGCATCTGGTTTAGTCGATTTGGCCTATTCACTTGAATTCTTCCTCATCTTGTCGCAAGGGTGAAATAGAATGTCGTATACAATTTTTTTACTTTTTTCTTGTGAAAAGCTTATGCTTGTTCTAAAATATCGTATTTTCTGCAAGGACTGTAACAAATGATTGATGATCAGTTAGAAAAACAAAGAAAGTGAATAGTAGGGCTTATGCGTAGTGATACCCCTAACTTATTAAAATCTTAATAGGTTCTGGTTCATAAATCTAAAGGAGTAACCCGATGGTCCTTATTCTCCAAATCAAATGTCAACAAATTCGTCGCCACAAATCACACAACCTGGCACAGGGGGCATTAGGATTATCACCAGGAACTCGATAACGTCCGACAACTCGTAGAACGAGTGCCGGAAGTGGCGCGGTTCCTGCCGGCAATTTCCTTTACTCGGTATACCAGGAAGTCGCAGATCCTGCCAGGGAGTAGTTTTCTCCAATCGGAAAGAGACGGACGATAGAAAGGATGGACAGCGACTGCTTAAAATCGATGATGGAAATGAATTCAGGGGCGTTTATTGTGATTCGAGACTTTTGATAAATGTATTTTTCTTTGGATACCTGAATTTGGCAGACGACCTCCCCATAAGGCCAGCATCCATAAACGGCCGGAAGGAAGCCGAATGGCGTCACCAGTAGTCCGATTGCTAGGTCGTTGCTTGCCAAACTTGTAAGTAGATATCTTGGCTGTAAAGAAAAGTACGAAAGATCACAAAGTGACAATTTCGCACAGCCTTGGCATAATATAAATAGAAAAATCTATTTTATAATTGTAATCACATCAGAAATAGACTTTTTTAATTAAAATTTTTAAACAATATAAACTTGCGTTGGATTAGGATAAAGCCTGTTTAATGTTACCGAGAATGAAACAATAGCAGCCATTAATCTTCAACCTCCAGAAGCTTATGTACCTTAACCTCTTATTCTTCAGAATATTAAATATTGCAGAATTACAGTCATTATCAAACAGCTTGTTAGGCGTTTATTAACAGTTTAAATTCATTAAAATCTTCTAAAGGGAATAAAATGGAAAATGACTCGGAATAACTTTTTTTAAATTTGAAAAAAATCTTTTCGTACACCAAATACATATACAAGTTCTCTAGAATCTCAGTGCAACTGTTTCTACACTTCACTGCTGCACCACAAGATCGAACAAGCACAATACCGTGCACTTTCACGTGGATGCTAAGCCTTTCACGCACACTGATTGTACTTCGAAGTCTCAACTCCATGAAACAATCCTGATACCTTAATGTATTTAGATGTATTTAGTAAGCTGTTCGAAATTTACATATGCATGAGTTCACGTTGTGTCAGCGAGTTGCTGGGAAGGATGTGGAGCAGACAGTGAAAGAGGATAAAGATGAGGGTGAGAAAGACAGTGTGGTTCCACTGTTAGGACTGATAGCATTCGTGGCAAAACTGGTATAGGGCTGCTAGGTATATATCAGACGGTAAGAGGGTGAGTCTCCAAGGGTGGCTTCTGGGTGTGCCTGTCATAAATGTGTAATCCGATGCTAACGAATTCATAGCACGAATAGCGCGAGCTGGCTGACTGGCTGGCTCAAGGCAGTCACATTTAATTGTTTGATCAAAGATGGCGCCATTAGATTCCTTAATTATGCGAAGCGGCTCGATACTGCGGATCCTTTGTGCTTCTTCGACGGTAATAAGTACGACGTTACTCGAACGATTGTATAAGGTACGCTAAGCTCGCGCAAAGAATCATAACGAGGAAGTTTCGCTCCTACATTCGCATGCTTCAAAATTTTGGTTACTTCTTAGAAAATACGTCGTAAGAGTTGACAATGTTTATATCATATTTTTACTGCAACTTTTTAAATACAAAATTTTTCTTTTATTAAAACCTTAATTATATTACAGGCGCTGTTTACGTATTAGACGTTACATTCGCCGGCTGGAACTTGCCACATAAACGTTACGATTCTTCGTGATATGTTCTGTATATGTACTATCCGGAAAATCACAAGATTATCCATATCAATGAAGATTCCTAGTTTTCACTTTAATCGACAGTTATAAATTGTTACGGAAAAACTGACCATACTACTGATCTCTTCAGTAGACAGTAAACGGTAAAATATAAAACAGAATAGAAATGTGAGTTAAAAAAATGTCGTCAAAAAAGTAATAACAAATATTCTTGCATTTTAAAAAGTCTCATTCCTACAATACGTTAGTGGTTGAATTTATCGTCCCAATTTCTACAACTATTCACTCCGATCGTACCTGGAATAAAAGGAGTTTATTTAAATGCATCAAAGGTACTCCGGACTGCAAGAACCGCTGAGGGAAATAATACCGGAGAACCGTGAATAGTGCCGGAGAGGTTAAGAACGTACAGGGTAGTAGAAGAGGGTGGAAAGGCAAAGTCGGCACGCAGTGTTCCCGCAAATTATGTTACTTGCTCACTTGCCTCTAATGCATCTCGTTTATCTCTTAGTTCGCTCAGGATGTATTCTCGTCCGAGCAGTTTCATCTCGCGTCGATCGGAATTGCGTCATAAACGTGACAAGCATCTGCGCGAGCGATTTCTGTTAAGAAATCGTGTATATAACACGAGGTCTAAGCTTCCGTGAACACTTTTCCGGTTTTATTAAGTATAGGATACTATCGGTACGTTTGATATACTAATCCGTCTTATCGTTAGCAATCACTGACGTTACTAAACGGTCCGTGAACATTGAGGGTTGTAATTCGATTACATGATTCCTACCTGAGCGTGGATGTATTTGTTGTAGCGACGACTGTTGATAACGCAGATCACAAGAAGATTGGCGCACAGAATCCCAAGGCTGAGTACCAGGATGAGGGTAGCTCTCACGAGCTCCCCAGGTCCAGGTCCTGCCCAGGAGGTAGTGATTCCACCGCGCCAACAGCTACTATTGCTCAGCGCTGGCGCCAGCAGAATAGTCTGCTTGTGCTCTATCATCTTCGCTCCGTAATTTCCTGAGTTATAATATATAGGCTATGTATATACATATATATACTCGCTTCGCTAAGAGGACTCTCTCGTCCAGGATTTGCGAGCGGCCGTTAACGTCAAAGTCTTTCGTTTTGTTTCACGTTGGCTCATCATCCCGCGCTTTTTAATAGTTTTTATCGGGTACGAATTCCTTTCTCCCTTTTGCGAGGCATTTTTTTTATATTCTATTTTCCTTTTCGTTTCGTCTATTTGACGTGGAGACGATATTGTCGCATCGTCAAAGACGGTATCCCGCACCCGTCACTTCTTTCACTGCACACTTTTATGCCAATGTTTGTCCCCGGTGAGGTTCCACTTTTCCTAAAGGATGAGTATACGGGCTGAAACAAAGAAAAAAAAGAATGACACTGTTTGCATGAGTTTTACTCGAATATTTTCAGTGTACACGATATCGCGGACATGTCAATAGACCATGTGCCGTGAACAAATTTGGTAAGGTTTACCTGCGGGCGAGAGAAATATGATACTATAGTATACGTATTTATATACATCCCCGTACACGGGGAATTTCTATATTCTGTAATCCACAGTATATCGCAATGAAATTCATCGACTTAAGTAAACAGTGGTATGGTATAAAATTTTTCTTGACAGGCATTGGTTCGAATTGTTGATCAAATCATCATGGAAGATCTAGAGATCTACAGGTACAACTTGTTGATCTTGTTACGGAGGTCCTTCGAGAGAAGTTGTTAGTTAGGGAGAACAACTATTTTCCGGGTATCCTGCTCGACAATTTAAATTACATGGATCACTTTACGGTTTTGCCCTTTGTTCAGTCACCCCGTATAATTTAAATGCCGCGCGCTTGAAAATCTTCGCACGATCTCACGATCATGAAAGTGACAATGGGATAAAGATTTCGACATAAAGACTATGAGCGAGATTCGTTGTGGAATGAGAGAGTCGAAGCATTACGAAATAGAATGGCACTGTTTAGGTAAATTTTTAGAAGTACGAAGTCTAGGTATGTGTATGTCTTAAGAAATAAAGCGAAAGACGAAGGTTGAGAATAATACAGAATTGGAAAGACGCAGAAGTAAAAAGAATTTTTTTTATTTACGTATCATGCAAAAATAAGGGAGAAGAGAAGAATGGGGAAAATAATGGTTTTATTGTACAGAAAAATTCCGATATTCTATACGTATATATGCACAGGAACCACAAACTAATGTAGCATCGTGAATACGTTATGTTTCATGTAGTGTGTTCTGAAGTTACATGATAGAATACATGAAATGCGGCCCTTTGAAACATTAATTGAACTTGGAAAATTATTCAAAATCTCAATAACAATGTACTGGTGAGTTTAACATTCTTTTTTTGAAACAAGACATAAATTGTAGTTTTATAGCTTAAACAATATTCCTAGAAATATCTTCTACTGCGAGAACAATTTTTTTTTATAATCTATTTTGTAAGAAAACAGGGGAAAATAATTCAAATTCTTAGAGCTATTCTATGTAATCGATAACGCCTATTTTATGTTATATTAATCTTAGATTTCGCATGAGCGTATAATTATGAGCCATCGATGAAGTAAAGAATTTATTTTAAAGAACAGTATTAGACTTTATATATTTTTCTGAATCTCAAATGACCATATGTGAAAAATAAAAAATAAATGTTCGAAGTTATTAGAAATATGCGTAATTATCATTCTACGAAATGAGACTATTAACTAAAACGGACGTACAATAAATTTCTGTCGAGTAAGTAAATTGGACAGTGACAAGTAGATACTAATAGAGAAAAGGATACGGAGAAAGGAAAAAATGGGTTTGGAAGCAGCGCCAGATGGCCGGTACTAATCTAATGTCGCAGATCTGATTGCAGGGCTCAACTGCCATGAAAATAAAGAAGCATCCACAAGATCCTAAGGCCTACAAGGTCTTCAAGGCCTTACTGCAAAAGTTGATTAATCGTCCGGTACTTATTCACTTCCTGCACCATAACCCATATTGTTTGAACTTCTAAGCTGAACTTATTATATTTACCCCAGGGACGATGTGAATGTATAAATATATTTTCAGGGTCGCTGAGCTTTTATTTCTCTCTCTTTTTTCCCCCATTTTCTTTCCCTCCCACTCTCCCTCTTTCTCTCTCGTGCTGTCACTCTCACTGCCAACCATACGTATCCCCCGGCCTTCATTTACCACCTTTACTACCCTAGCCTTCACATCTTTCTCCCACCAGCGGTGCCTTTACGTAATGATGAATAATTAATTACGCGTTTTTGTTGAGAATGACGTACGGCTGAAATATCATCACCAGTGAAAAATCCACTGCGCAGGGTTTTACATGAACGCGATACGCGGCGTGGAAGAAATTAATAGTGGATCGTTGCAACGAGGCGAGGAACCTGGCGAACCTCCTTTCTTCTTATCGCCCCGATGCTTGGAACGTTGTGGTACCGCCATTAATTCATACAGCAAGCGCGACATATGTATGTACATTCTGTTGTATATTTCCTTTGTTTCGTTCTCTATTGCTTTTTGTTTTTGTTCTTCGAAGACTCCATGAATTTCATCGACAATGTCATACAGTGCTGTCATACCAAAGTATGAAACGAAAGTCATTCTAGAAATGGAGTTGGGAGCATGCCTAGTCTAGGGATAGTTTGAACTGAACTCATCCTACAGAACATAAAAAATCCAAACTGTATATGACATTGAATGCAGTCGATGTGTGTTTCGTATAATGAGAGGTAGTTAACGAGGCGAGTTTTGCTCAACGTTTCAGTATAATTAAAACATGGCCGCCTTCGCGATTCCCCAGAGACTTATTTCATTTCTCTCTCCCCGGCAATTATTTGAGAGGCCTCATCTGCCCGACAGACCCGTCTCTCCACTTCGTAACCGTCTCTTATTATAATATGCTTCACCTTACATGTTTCTCAAGTCGCTGTTGAATGTCTCAACTGCTAGAGGTTCCTCCATTATAACGTCGAAAGAGAATTTCTTTTTTTTTACTTTCTCTATTCTCGCACCCTGAATATAAATCCTGCTTTACACGAGGGATCATATATTTACGGTAGTGACGTGTACATGTCTTTAGTACATTGCCGCTGGCCAACCCAGAACGGCCCCTACTGGGTTCCTGTTGGGGACGTTAATATTCCACGAATTATTCGAGTTATCTATTCGGCGCTAGTGCAGGTACGTTATTATTAAGCATCTTAATGAAGAAGCCACCTGCGATTAATATGATCTATGTATTATTATATATTATCACTGCTTCGTAGAGTCGAAAAGATTTACAACTGCAATATTTATTCTAAAGAAGACTTTCTTTAAACATCTTATATTACAGCAAAAACTGATGGGCACGCAAAGGTTCTTGACTTAGCACTTTGTGCAGTCTACAAGAATCAGCAATAAAAAGGATTCATCTCGTAGTGCGCATGCGCAATAACGGCTTAATTACTCTAGTCATTAGCCATAATTCCTCATATAACGATCGTACATAATTTTTTTGACAGTCCCATCGTGACCTTAGTTCTCCACCCTCAACCGTTAAAAAAGTCTAACTTTTTAATTTACCGTAGTTTTTTTTTTGTTCGCGAAACTTTTATTCACGCATTGCGAACTACGTCGGAATTTAGAGTCGGTGCTTTTTTGTCGCGATTGGGCGATTGTGCTAGTCTAAAGTTTTATGGAATTACGATAATTTATTACTGATATCGCGACAAATTGGCTGGACATTTTTGATGAAGTCCTAAGAACATTCGTGGAAAATTTTGCAACTTTCCAAGGTACCTCGGAATGTATTTTCGTTAATTTCACAAGGAAACCAGAGGGTAAGAAAGATAAACAGTATCTACGCTAGAGAAAGAGATAAAGAAAAGATAAACAAAAAGAAAGTTATGTTTTCGCGGTCAGGGATTTTCTTGGAATTTCGTATAAGTTCCGCCATCAGTCAAGTCGAGCAAACACTTTGCTGAGCCCCAGAAACTCAGTAACTCAGTCTTACGGCGTGCATCAAATTTCCGGTCGTTGGGCTTGAATTACGCGGAAAATAAACGCCTAGCGGTGTGACTTCGTTATAGCGTGAATGGACGTGGTCGTTAGGAATTATTCTAATTAATAATCGATGAAAAAAAATGGGACTGAGATTCAAAAAAGTAAATATATTACATCATCTCATTCATGAAACATCATCAGGACTCTAACGCAAAAGTCTTCGAGGCCAATGGAAAGAGATGAATTCCTAGTAAGATCCTTCGTTTCCGGGAAAAAGTGGAACTAGCTACCACAAGAAGTCAAAAACGAAAGACGGAGACGTTGAATAACTGAACTCATTGAAGTTCTTCGTTCTGCATAATAGAAGGTTAAGTTAGTATATTTTCTCGATTAACTGTGGCAGTTACTGGGATTTCACAATTTTGATTCTTTTTTTTAAAAATATATACCTTACATATACATAGATTATATAAACATGTCTACCCGATATCGATTTACCGGTCGTCTACGCATTAATACATTACGTCATCCTCGAGCAAGTACTCAGAAACAGGTATGATACAGCAAACAGGTAACACACACAGGTATACAGTACCCGTATTCCAACATTTCCGGTTGCTGTAATTACGGCATTAATATGCTTTGCGACGATTCTCAGAAATTCAGTTTAATAATTTTCGAAGCTCCAGTGCGTTAATCGGATACCGAAATAGCACACCCTCGTCTACATTGACGAGGATTAAAAATGCGGGAACGCTTTAAAATTAGATTAACGAAGATATAAACGCCACGCAGTTGATTCAAATGGGGGAAAATATTTTCAGGTATTTTCATAAACCAAGTCACTATGAATTTTCAATGAGGATTCAAGTTTAGCTGGTCTTATCTAAATTTCACAGATTCATGTTATTCGTATAGACTCATATAGTCTCGTGCATGGGCCGTATGGAGTTTCCGCGCTTTGATAAAGACACTTACTTCTAAGAGGATGGCAGAAGGATTAAGTCTGAATGGCTTTATTATGTCGGAAACTACCAGAATGTCGCTCTAGTCTTCTTCAGAAGCTCTCTCATTTTCTCTTTCTTTTCCCCTCCCTCCCTCCCTCCCTCCTTCTTGCTCTTTCTCAGCCACAAATGCAGACACACGTACGCACGCACACAATCCTTCCGTTTCTGAAGTCACAGTCCCGTGAACGCAGCGCACAATTCTGCAACAATTTAGCTTGCAGCACCGGATGCATTTAGATGGTGAAATTAGGATTTTTCATGAATGGGTGGTACGAGAGGGTGGATAATGGTCTGAAAGATACAAGATACAGAGATGAAATTGTATCTGAACGACGTACGACTTACGAGAATCGTTAGATGTAATAGCGGTGGATCTTTCAGGGATGTAGCTCAGATGGTATCTGAAGACTTTCTAATTAATTCTCTGAACGTAATTCTTTCTTCTTTACCAAGAAACGTATTTATGTGAATTGTAAAAAATGTACGTATATAGTGTATATGATGATTCTTTAATATTGTACGTTCATTAAATAAGATCAGTACCATCTAAATGACTGAAAGTATGCAGTATGAACTGCATAGAGTATGAAATTCTAATTGGATTAAAAGATGGGTAATAAGAAGATTAGAATGCCGATATGTTTCTGGATATATTTTACGGCTGTTATATGTAACTACTTACATTGGAGGCATCATAAACACGAAACTGGGCTAGACCCAGTAAAGTAGTAGAGGCTCGTGTAAGCCATTCGCTCGATACGTCTTAGCGGACTTTCATAGAGTCGCGATTTAAGAAGTTTTGGGGTCAGAGACTTTGAGAGCCTCTGCATTCTAGATGGAGATCTTCCTCGAGTACGTAGTCGTCGCGCAATGCTCTTGCACGAACATAACTCACTCATTCATGGTTCTCGAACGTTCCGCCAGGCAAATCGAACCACTTCCCCATGAAGCGTAGATAGCGCATACGTAATTTATTTGGATAATTTAAGGAAAATATATATATAGGTTATTTTCTATTTTGAAGCAGTGCACGGTTCCGTTGTAAAGCTTTGGTATTCTAGGTATATGTATACCTATATATACTGTATACACGTGGCGAGGGGCTGAAGGAGCGTAGTAAGAAAAGTGAGTAAACCAGGAGCGTTCTTCCTTTTATCTCGTATTCCTATTCGTTATTCTTCTCTGCTATTCTCCTCTATGTTTATTACGTCCTATCGGATCTATTGCTTCAAAGAAACATAAAAACGACGAAGCACTAGGCTCGACCCTCTTTGCTTTCAAGATAGAACGATTTAATATAATGCCTAAGACACAACGCAGGACTTGAACAGGAAAGGGATGGGTTCGAATTTCAGATACTTTAACCAGATATTCGGAAACCCTTGCATTGGTCTTTAGTGATCAAAAAATCGATCTCAGTGGACGTTTTCTCGAAATAAGTACCTGCTTCCAACTTTCTTTCATCATTCTGAGGATATTTTGAGGATCAAAGTGTTCTGTCTCATATTCGTGCTTCTTCTTAAGGAAATACAAAGTACCTTATGTAAAACAGAAACTGCGATGACATCAAATATCGCGCGCGCAAAAAAATGTTTTATTGCTAACGGCACTGAAGCCTAACACTTTCCAGCACTACCTTGAAAAGGGCCGTTGCCATTCAACTTCCAAGAAGATTTACGCCACTACGAATCTTTATGGAAAATGGTGTAGAGCTACTATAACACTCCTGTGTTACGATAATGCTTCTTGGGTTCTTCAACCCAGTGGAGAGTTTCTCGCCAGAAGCTGTGGTCTCAACCAGATACCACTTTGCGAGGTTATGTAGCTAAATTAAAGCCACCAACCTGGAGACCACATATCCTCAGGCGAAGTTTGCTTCTCGTCTATAAGAAGAGCTACCACAGCCACGATAAGACACGAAAGACCTCAAACAATCTCAGTCGCTTCTGAAGCATATCCTTCATGTATCATCCTATATCGCATTTTCAAATTTCTCTTCTTCTTTGGAACCACCCACGAAATAATGACGAGCATTCGAATACAATAGCCAGCATCTTCGGTATCAAAATTCTCTAGTGCACTAGAGCTCTTTGATTTAATTTCGTAGCATTGATATTTGAATAAATTTAGATGCGACATCAGGAAACAGGAACTGTCCAAATATCATTTGCAAAAAATTGCATATCGGATATACAAAGTCTTATCCGTCCAAAGGGACATTAATGGGAGTTATTAGAAATTTCCATCGGAATTTTATTGTAACAGTCAACAATGTGGTTTGATCTTCAATGGATTAACCTAATCTAAGTTAATCTTAACTCATAGATCTCATCTGTCCAGATGTCTTGCCAGCTAAGTAGTATAATTTTGGATATTCTATGCAAAATGATCCCACGCACTAGACAACGTTGACTATACATAGTGGACGACATTCAGCGTAGAATTAAGGGACTGCCATTAGAATTAGATTGGGAGTGTTACATGGTTATCCACGTGGTCTAAAGCGTTCGAATCATTTCGAGACGCTAACAAAACGACGCTGACGTTACAAGAAAAAGGACAACTGCAACTGCAGTAGGAACTCAGAACAGCGAATCATCGATGCGGGACAAGTTTACGACGCGATGTCCTAGACATTGAACAAACAACTAAAGTTTGCGGAGGAGTCAAATTAACGAGTATAGAGTATTGTGCATAGTTATGTATAGTAGTAAGTAGAGGTAGTATACATAGTTGTCCATAGGTGAATACCCAAGTCGAAATTTTCGGCCTATCCGTCCAGCCTACGTTTTAAAATTGAGAAGTTAAGTTAGTTTGAGGATCGTCAGGTGAAGGCGAGTGATATTTCATTCTAATACATTCGCTATTAGTGGCAGTTATTTCCGTTTTTCCTTCCAATAATATTAATATAATTTTGTCATTTCTAGATTGTTCTTGCTAAGTAATTATAGTGGCGATGATTATGTAGGTAGAGAGTAGGTTAACACAAAGTGATGCCTAGGCAGAAGTTATAGATACTGAGAATAGGTAAGTGTCGAGTGATTTTTTAGAATGGAAGCTATGGAGGCTGAAGTGATTCCAATAATATGAAGAGTTATAATTAAAAAATCCTGACGCCTATTTAAACGAAATTACATCCTATTTTCTAATATGAATAATTATAATACATATATCAAATATGACTACAGAACGTTTATACCTTATTTGTAGCGTTTACGTCCGCATGTGTCTAGTGTTCGTCGGCGAAGGGGACGAATCCCCTTGCCTTCGTCGCGATTTTATCTAGCTCGCTAAAAAGTGGGTACGAACCTTATAGGATCTATTTATTTACCTATTATAAACTCCGTCGATACTTATCTACGCTTACAACATGGTCGATGGATATTAAGATTCTAAGTAGCTTCCAGATGAGCGTTACTAAAGAAGTCCTTGATACTTTTATCGCAAATACCCAACTAATTCCTAACTGCAGCCTAGTTAAGCATTAACAGGGAAACCCACATTAAATTAATATAAATGCCTCGATAAGGCCCAAAGAAAGCCTAGGGCCCAAGAGAATTTCGACTCGGGTATAAACTGACGTAACAAAGCGTACTGAATCTTTTTCCAGCCGGATACCCAAGGTAGAAAGAAAAAAAGTCTTGAGATGGTGAAAGTTTGAGGTGTCGAGTACGATGCAAAAATGGCGTCGCTGTTTATGTAGAAAATAAATAAAAAGTAAAATAAAAATTTTATAAATTATAATAGTACTTTACGATACTAGTGCGAAAATATTTTTTCTGACGAGTGTGAGTTTGCAGCACGAGCCGAAGGCGAGTGTTGCAATCACACGAGTTTAGAAAAGGTTTTTCGCACGAGTATCGTACAAAATTTTATTTCACAACGTGCAAAAATACAGTTGTACGCATGCGAAGCGTGCGTAAAACTGCATTTTACGCACGGAGTGAAATAAAGTAAATTTATATATTTGCACACAATTACGGGAAATGAGTCAATACTACAATCTAAATAATATAAAATGATCGATGTTTTTTTATAGATTTGCATATCAAACGAGAGTTTATCATTATAAATTATTTGTTTACAATACAATAAGATCAGTATGAGATATAGACACGACGAAATGCATGACGTGTGTAACTTCTCGCGTTTCCTTGGTCTCAACAAACAAGTTAAACTTCGCAGACAGAAAGATTCTCGCGTAAACAACTGAGACTCTTTGCGCGACGCTCGCGGACGTTTTGCTACTCGTATGAAACGCGAAGACAACGTGAAATTTCGTGAAGAAACCTCTTTTTCGCGAGTGTGTAAGGGAATGTTGGTTGTATGGCTAACGGGGTGACTGGCTGGGGTAACTGTAAGAGAAGAAGCTGAATTGAGAAAAAAACGAAAAAGGGTGAGAAAGCAACGAAAGGGGAGATACGAGTTTCAACTTAAAATACGGCAAGGCTGCGTAATAGTGGCTCGAAGTTGGGATTCTCCAAGTTTTTTACGAGTCTGGTTGTAAAAAAAGGCATGGAAATACCTACCCCTCGGACAAGAAAGACGCCGCGATGCGTTCCTTACTTCCGGTCGAATAACTTTCCTGGCGTTCGTTCGCGCCTTTACATTCGTGTTCTTTTTCTTTTATTTCAATAGGTTTTGCGGTTTTTTGCGTTAACTTAAAGTTTTGAAAGATCCTAGAATTTTTATATGGGTATGCTAAACTCCATATTTGTGATCAAGACAATTCTATAAAGCACTGAAACAAATGTTGACTCTAAACACATAAATGATAACTATGCGCGGATGTCGCTTTATTCTTCTTCTGCACGTATTTTGTCATTATCTATTCAAGTTTCTATTTACGTACGTATCTTACGCGAAATACCTAGTTATCTACATATCTAGATACATCGACGTCTCAGTACGACCATGCTCAAGGAATACCTGATCCCGTCGGGTTAGAAAGCAACCCAAAACCTGACAATGCTAATACTAGGAATCTGAAACTTTTTCGACCTTCATCGTCCAGTATGTCGACAGCAATGCCAGAGAGCAAGCAGGTCGAAAATTGACCAGAAAAAAAGTTTCGAATCTCTATGTACTCACATTTGCCATAAGGATTACGATTTTGAAATTTGTATCACTTCTGTACTTCCCCTTATCCCCATGGTAACGCATCATTAAGCCCGTGATTTTACGCTAAGAATCCTGAACTACCCGCAGGAAGAGTTCATAAAGAGGTAAAGCCAGCGTAGGGGATGGAAGAGTGCCTTGGGCAGAAAGTTCCTAGGTATATATACATATATATAAAAGCACTCAATGTCAACGACTCCATTCGACTCTGCCGAGGCAATAAACTTGCAATTTCTTATTCGGCTAGCACGCCCTCGCGACCTTCGTGATATCTCCAGGAATCGTCTCGACCCTTACGACCTTCACGAAAGTCACGAAAACGCGTGAAAACCGCAAAAGCGTTAGTAGTAATACTCTTCATGCCGCAGCACATACTGTTGCTTAAGGTTGTAGTATCTTTGGATATAAGTCAGGCATTTTTATTTAATAGGATACTAAGCCCATGCAACTTATATTTTACCTTGAAAGGGTAAGCACGAATTTTCATAAGAGACTGTACGACATCGTCTTAAGTCACGTAGTATTCTCCTCTTACCTACATTATCTATATCGTCTCGTCTCAACAAGACTTTTGCTGCAGTAAAGTGTTTCTTTCTGACGTAGCTAGAACACATCGTACCCTATCTTCGTGACTGCATTTTCATGCACACGGCAATCTAAACTCCCATGCATCATCACCGATATGCGGTTACTGTTGCGAGAAGTAAATATAAAAGCGGAGAGAGAGCGTAAAATAATGGAAGAGAAGGGTAAGGAATGACAGAGAGAGATAAAACATAAGATGGAGAATGTTATAAAAAGAATAAAGTACCGTAGGATAGCGGGCGCAACGCTTTTCTCATAAAACGTGAAAATCCTCTCGTTTCCTTAACGTAAAGATGTTGGTCGCCGTCAATGATGCTCTTCCGAGAGACTTTTCAAAATTTATTGCCACCCTAGTGAGACGATTCACCCTGCTAAACTTTGCTAAACTTTTCTCTAGCGAATCTTCGTTTTTTTTCATCCTAAACGCCATTTTCGGACAACACTTCAGGATCCTCGGGTATGTTTTCTTTTTTTACTTCCGACCGATAGTATCGGTAATGGGACGTTAGAGGCGCCACTGTGTCATTTTAATCCCATTCTAACTCGCTCGTTCGATACGCCAATGTATAAAGGTATCCTTAATCGAAAACGGATAGCACAGAGCAACTTATCGCAAACCATTGAATAAGTAAACTTCTATGGATTGATGAGTGGTCCACGAGTGGAGTTCCCGATACGATTAACTGAACCTAACCTTTAAGTACTGCAATTTGCCTAAGCTCACTCCACAGCTCTGACTTTTTAATAAATTGCTCTACGTGTACTTTCTTACGTCCGCTCTGCGTATAAATGAGAAATACATATTTTCGATGCTACGAATAAATAAATAAATTTGAATATTCGACGCGGACGGGTAAAAGGAAAGCTCCTGAAATTTAGTATATGAACATAGATACATCGTTTGCATGTCTACCCGGTATAAGCTTCCTTTTGAATATCTAACTATACCATCGTGACGCAATCAGGCTTGTCATGACTTATAGTGAATTACTTTTGTCCAGCTCGGAAATTCTACGAAACTCGATTTCCAACTTTTGTTCTATGCCGATAGATAGTGGCTTGACAAAATCCATTCACTTTATCCGCTGTTACCGTAAGTGGAAGATATTTCCAAGATACATGAGATAAAGGATGACGTTTCCTCATTTTGGGAATTACGCGAGAGTCATTCACTCTCGTCTATTTTTTTTTTAATAAATTGTCCCTGTATACCTGGCTACGTGTTATCATGCTCTGCAACTTTTTACGGTTCGTTTTTTTTTTTTTCATTACTCAAACTTCAGACTGCCTCTTGCGCGGTTGAACATGAAAAGTTTGAACTGACTTCCGGTAACAAACCCAGTGCCTCAGGAATGGCAAATATAAAATTAAAAGTAATAGGACGTCGTTTTATCGCATACCAAATGAAATTAGATTCAAGAAAGTGTTGAAAATAAGTGTGTGTATCAAATTTTTTTTAATTGACCCTTCGTTTCACATAGAATGACATAAATTCTTTTTGTATACGAATATTAAAAAAAAGAGGCTGTCATTGAGAAATTACACTGACAGTGCAGCATGATACGTTCTATGTACATATCTTTCTGTATACGTCTATATACTACATACCTCTCTGTACACTTCTTCACAGCCTTTTTTCTTTTTGCCATACCGCCAACTACGTAAACATATGTATGAGCCAATCAGCTCGAATGCACTAATTGAAGTTGGCTTCCCCGTAGAAACGAAATGGATGGACTAACTTCAGTTGGGATGTTTGATCTGATTACCCACATGTACACGATAGCAAAGAGAAAACAAGCATCTAGCAGATTGCGAATATCGGATCATCAGGATTAACGCGAGAGAAACAGCACGATGAAAAAAAATTCTCCTATCAATATGTCCCAGGACAGTAACGAGCAACTATGAGCATGATAATGATAAATGCCATTGAAAATTTCATTGAAGAAAGTAAGCTGGAAAGAGTTATAGCAAAAATGTATGAACAATCTCATCGTGGGTCTTTTGTTCATTTGTTAGTAAATTTCTTTGAATCGCGAATATCTAGTTAACAATGATATTAGTTCAAGTAGGGTGCAGCACTAGCGCTCTCAGACGATATACGTTTTCACAGTGTTAAGGCGACTGGGAAGTACTTTCTAACCTCAAATTTGAATATTGTAATTTATAAGAGTGTAATAATAAATTCTCATGCAAATGGAGTGCACGCAGATTTTTGTAAGCTGCACTCTTACTTGCATGATATTTTTATGCGGAATAATTCACAAATGAAGGTGCGAGTTGCATGCAATTTTTTGACGTGAAAGATGATCGTGCCAAAATTTGGCATACATCTCATACCTTTATTTCGCAATTATTCCTTACGAAAGTGCCATTTCAGTAATTATGGAACTTACACAAATATGCGTGCACTCGAGTTCGTTAAAGATAATGCATGAATTCCGTATAATTTATGATTTCCGTGATTGGAAATTCAAGATAGCCGTTTGCACTCCCCAGTCATCTTAAGGTAGTTCGGAGAAAATTGGCCGAGGCCAAATCAATATTTATATATAATTTGTTTGAAATCCATAAATAAATATAAAAATATAGCAAATCATATTTTTAAATATTAATTTATTAATTGAACATAATAATTGTCCCTATAAGCAATTCATAATGCTTTCCAACATTTATTATATGGACGACGTTTGACTAGTACTAATTGTAAGTAGTACCATCTGTAAATACGTTTGCATGGTTAGTAGTTGAATCTAATCTTTTGACAGCACGTCGTTTCTAGTAATTACTAGCACCAAGTGTATAATCATAATAGAAGTTGTTACAACTGAAAAAATGTATAAATTACGCGCTGTTCTGCTTCTCGACGTACTTCAGTAGTCCTTCGTTTTTCATTATTTTGGAGACAGTAGAACACATTTTCAGTTGATATAACGGTGCAAAAATCTGAACTCTTTCGATTGAGTATAAAAAATAAGGGGTCAAGCTCATGACAGTTTTCGTCCGGACTACCTTAACCCTAGGTTACCACACTGGGGTCCTCGGGACCCCAGCACAAATTTCTCACGATGACATTTCGAAAATTGAAAAGGGAAAGGTTTGTGACCTTGTAAAAAAGTTTGGATTCCCCTCAGTAGATAGACGCGTCGATGTGAGCCAGTTGCCGCTCAACCACCGAAGTTAAACATGGAAAGTAGAAAATTCGTCGTTTTGACCCTTTCTGTTTTGTTGGAAGTATTGAAATATCAGATCGCCACATTTTCTGTATGGTTTCAAATATGCCCTTTAAAAATCTGCACAAAATGTTTCAAATCAGTCTGTTAACAAAAGATATTTAAAAAAAAAGTGCAAAATCGAGATTTTCTCCCGTTTCTGACTTTTTTTTAAACGCGTATACCTCGGAGCTCCTTATCGACTTTTTTAATTATAGGCCTATTTCTTGATCGATTCTCGATCGATTAAAAAAAACTAAAATATGTCCATTTTAGCTAGAGTTATAATTAAAAATCTGAATAGGGTCCCCGGGACCCCAATGTGGATTGTACGTATACAAAAAATAAGTATAGTAAGCTAGGATTAAGTACTGCATAACGTTATGACGCCACTAACTAGCTATACACACCAATCAAAGTAAACGGGATTGGAGGTCCAGAAAATTGGAGGATTGTGGCATCATTTTCAGCCCCGCGGAAGTGTCGAGGTTCGTGTAGTTAGGTTGGTAGGTATACTTTATTGAGAATAAGTGCGCTGTAAAATTGGATCATAAATAATAAAGATGAATATCGTTGTAACAGGCACGTACGATTACGCTTGGATGAGGTAATTATTGCTGGAGGATAACCAGGGCTGGCATTTATCATTGTCACTCGACGAATTCCATCTGGGTTGATGCTATATGATTGCCTTCATTATTGCATCGTTCAGCCTGTTTACATGTGGCAACACACCTTCCATGCGACGATGCAGGCATTGATTGTGCAGCCACGAATGATACATGTGACGTTATCCTGCACTAGTTGATCATATTTGAGGATGACGTTTGAAACAATTATTGACCAATTTCATTTCAATTTCTTTTATATTTATTTCTCTACCTCTTTGTCCTGTAAAATTCCAACAGAATTTATTTCAAATTTTCATGCATATATTTGTGAATATGCTGTTCTTCGACCTGTGTTAATAGAACGAATGGCGATGCGACTGTTACATTTGCGTTTTCATATAATTTATTACAATTTACATTTCATTCATTGTTTATGTTGAACAAAAATAATAGCACGTAAAAAAATATTGTTGTGAAGAAAATATCTTTTTTTCGTTTCGTAGAGGAAACTCAGTAAAAGCTATTATAAAATGCACAGTCAATTTGAGCACACACGATACTCATATAATAGTATTTTGATCTCCAAAAATGAAGAGGCACAAAAGAAATAATTCTAGTGTTACATAAATTGTACAAATTTCAGTCGAAATTTCAAATAGTCGGTTGCCGTCCTTTTGTGAAATTGGATAAATGCTTGTAATGGAGAGGCCACACGATGCCTATGCAGAGAAAGGACAAATAAATGTGTCCGGATAAAATTTGGAGGAAGCCGCTTGGCGTGGGTTGGATTTATGGCACGAGCGGGCTCTCGAGTATCGATGGTTATATAGGTACTATTTAGGGGTGGAAGTTAAATGGCGTCCGAGGTGACGTCGTACTCGCAAAATCCTCGCAGACAATGTCCAAGTCGTTAATTTGTTTCATGCGCTCATAAAAATGTTCCCTACCTCTCTCGTGTGACCCCCCAGACTGCAGTAGATACTGCAAGCAGGCTACCAGACATCTGGCCGACATTGTTCCAACCGCACAATGTCCCGGTGAGACAGAACGCGTGAGAGAGAAAAGGAGAGAGACGAAAAAGAGGGAAAAAAAGGTGCCATCCCGTTATCGGGACATCTTTTCCGTATCTATGGAACGTTTTTGTCATGTCATAAGGTAAAAAGTGAAATTAGGTGTGTCCCAAAAATAGGGCGCTTCTTTGCCAAAGGCCCGTAGCCATATTTTATGCTGTAGGTATAAAGAAACGTTCGAATCTAAGAAGGGTTATATGCTTACGTGGATCCCTATAGATATTGATTACTTGCGAAGCAAACTACCCGACTGCGAGGGAATATAAAAAGTGTAAAGAGAAATAGAGAAGAGGGAAGCTCATTATTTGACTCGATGGACGAGTAATTATCGAGGTCATGAGTTCAACGGTGTATTTTGTCTCGTATAGTATTTCCGAGTAGTGACAGCCTATTATGATCAGCCTCCATTGGTCCAATCAATAGCAAAACATGATCCAATTAAATATAACTGATTGCTGCTCGGTGACGAAAGTCGAAGTTTTCCTATACTGTACATAGAAATCGTGTATCTACATGTGGTGAAATTGAGGGACGAAGAATCTCATTGGCGTTACTGCTAGTCGAGGATTTAATTCGATTTTGCATTAGATTGATCGGAATTCCAACGCGAATTCAGATTCGTTTTGAAATCGGAAAAATTATAGGTGGTTCATGAAAATGGCGTAGACGCCTAATGAAATAACTTTGGCTACGTATAAATTATTAAATTAATATATTTAATTCATTGCGATTTTATGGACAGAGAATTTCGGGCAACATGCAAATTGTTATATAAATACATAAATAATAATAATATGATCCTTATCAGGTTTCCTATAGGGAATGCTGATGTTTTCATAGTAATACAACAAAAAATATTTTCGAATAGCAATCGTCTCGTACCGCGCACTCAAGTTGACTGTAATATGTTCGTTTAATTGGTTTTCCATTAGGGATTGCACGATCGGTATAGGACAGTTTTGATATCGGTGACTAATGTATCGTGTAATGCAGTGGGCTGTGGAAGCTCTCGAATAAGAAGACTACTACAGATATATTAGATATTTCATAAATTAACGTAGTACCACCAGCATGGATCGTAACTGAATAAATATAGTAGTTTATTTAATGGCTTTAACACATACTACAAATGTATACGTTATAAAGTAACAATTAAATATTAGTTCATGTCATTTCTATATGTATGGTTTTCACGTGAAATATTGTATTTTGTTGGTGAGTTTAATCTACGTTCGTCTATAAAATGGAAACGATGCAATAAACGGTAACTTTTTTTTACTGACCTTTCATGGCAACAATCTGGCACCATTCGCCATTCGATATTCCAAGCTGATATTCCATTTAATGTAATGTCCTGTATAGTTGTCTTCAATACCGTGCAGATAACATAAGTAATCGCAAAATGGTTGCTCGTCGAAGTTTTTTGCCTTTGCAAATCAATTGAGCGTCGTTAATTCTTTGGCACTTTTTAATTAATTGAGATATTTAATCTTGACATTGTTTTTCTATTGTATCTGCGTACCATCTGTATGTTGCGAAATTATTGGCAAAATCCATTTTTTTTTATCCGTGGTATAACTCTCTGTGTAATCAATAGCAGGCCAATATTTTCTGTGTTATAGATAAAAAGATAACCTATATTAAAAAGCTTTCAACAAAGAGTAGAAACACGCTACGATCAAAAAGCAGCCCGGTATGAAGTTTCCACTCAAAGGGTTCGTGGAAAACTTTAATATTGAGTAGCAGTTGTGCAAACTTTCGTACAAGTTTTACAAAGTTTTTGGCAATTCAGCGCCGAGTGACTCGCAGCCGATTATCATTTAATCAAATATCTGTGAAAGGGCGTGCACCATTTTATTAAATAATAGTTATTTAACAACGGCTGAAAAGCATTAGGCGAAATCAACTAAATTCAAACGTACCAATAAGATATCCGTAATCTTATCAAGATCGAACGATTAAAGTGGATCGTCAGATAGATCAAATCTGATTTTAGCATTCAGTCACTAGAATCACTGAATCAAAAAGAAAAAGAACAATGAATACTATTTAACCTTTATAATAAATGTTTCACCAGTCCCGAATTTTTTTTGAAAATTTAACTGCATAACATTTAAGAGATATTAGAAAATAAAGCTTCTCGGACACGTCTTGATTTAATGTATATGTCTTCCTTTTTCTCGTTTTATTCACGAATCATAATGGCAAAGTTTTGTGGCGTCCTATCCCCCCGAAGCCTCCGCCGGAGCGCGCGGCGTCGCGACGCGCTAGGTGGTGAATCCGAGAGAGGCGTCGTTGCGTTACGGAGGCTGACGACACACTGACTGCTCGACGGCGCCCATTCCTATCTCGAACCCCACAGTCTCCTAACGGCGCTCAGGCCAAAATCTACCCCCGCATTTCCAACCCCTTTATTCAGTTCCGTGGCCTCTTATCAAGGAGCTATTGCCCGTGATTGCCGGAATCCCTGATCGCCCGTTTTCCCGAGGAGCGATCGCAAATGCACGTGACTGATTGTATAGTGACCACAGTGATCGCAGTTGATCATAGAGATCTTGATCCTTGATACATATATCTCATTCCATTCATAAATAACCACTCGATCGAACCAATGAGCCTGAACTCATGGTAAACAGAAAATCCGAAGTTTATACATATTTATGAGACGTTTCGCAATCAACGTTTCACCTAATTGCGGAATGCGTTTAAAGGACATTCGTTATTATTCTATTACGTAAGTGATCTCCGAATTCTTGAAATACCAATCTACTATATTTAATGAACTGACTACAGTAATAGCGGCGATCAAGTGAAAAACAGACGAAAGTGCAATATCCGTAATTGGTTCAAACGCAATTGGCGAAAAACGATCATTTCTCTAGAATGAATTTACATTTGATTATTCGATCAAAGCATTCATGACGGATGAATAAATTAATAGAAAAGATCAAATCTAATTCTTTTAGTGACGGTGGATTTCGCGCGCTATTATTTCATTTAACCCTCCAACACTCGCGTGGAGGGCCTAAAAGACCCTAGATCTTTTATTTTTCGCGCCACCACTAGAATAATTTTTCTTCGGTATTATTTATTTATAACTTGGCAATGAATTTGAGCGGTAAAACAAATTGATTCTCCTAGCCATATGTATAAACAACAATAATTCTCAGTGGAGAATAATATTTTTACACTAGTCATCAATATATTGTATTAACTATATGGGGTCTTTACAGCCTCCACGCGAGTACTAGTGTTACGAAAGCTGATGAGACTGCTGAAGGGTTGATAAGGAACGTGCTTCCACTTATACGTATGTGCATCTAAAGATAGAAATATATAAGTGCTCGTATGGCTATATCTAGATATGTAAGTACCCTCCATTTCCGAATGCACTGATGAATACTTACTTTCTGGTATTACGAGTCTATTTTTACCATAATATCATCAGTGAATGCTGATGAGTCGATTCCGAGTTGATTTTATTCCATTGCTTATTTTCATTTATTACGCCGCAAAAAAAGGAAAGGTAGGAAGAAAGTATTGTTAAAAAAAGCCGGTCAAGTGCGAGTTGGACCTCGCGCGATTAGTGTTCCGTACTCCCCAAAACTGGCCAACTAATTTAAAATTTTTTTTCCGATTATTTTTGGTCAATTACATGCCATATTTCTGGAAAATTTCAGCGCGCTAGATCACAAGCAAAATGTTACAAGCGTGACAGACACATAAGACAGACAGACAGACTTTGTGTTGAACCAATAAGTATTCCGTTTTCTCCTTTCGGTATGGAACACTAAAAATTAAACTGAGTCAGTGCAAGAATGGTGTATATGCGTCTCCTATTTTGACATTCTATTGTTATGTAACAACTAGCGCAATATGTTATAGCACTGCTGACTTTTTTGTGTGACTTTTATGATGACATTTGTCAAATTTTATTGATTATTTGGGATAATAAAAAAGCGCTACAAATAACGAATGCTCTTATATTTCGCCAATTTTGGTATTCTCCTTCTATATTGGGTATAAGGTTATTTATTATATTTCATGATGTTCAGTAGAAAAATATTTGCTGCTTCTGGAGGTCCAGAGTATCATTAAGGAGAAAGGATTTATGAATGAGATCGTATTGTGTTTTATATTATCCATATCTTCGAGAATATTTTAATATGTGTCGCATGTATTTTTTACGTAACAACAATAACTTTTTAATAAATTCCACCTGACAGAAACTTTTTCCACCCCTTGGGATTCTTGAAAAAAGCAATTCATTCTGGTGCTGTTGTGTCTTTGTTTCAATGTGCAGACGATATTTGTTTCTTTGTATACGCATTTTGCCGTCTACTCATATGCTGCTTATACCAGATCTATTAAAGAACAAAGGCATTGTATTCTCGTTTCTTCAAAGGTTTCCTAATTACTTGCTTTATGCTGCACCATTACTAGTCGAAGTTAGTCATACCTGATTTTCAGATTCTTCACTCCTTTTTATCATAAAAGGCACTAGACTTACGTCATTACGTATAAAATTGTTGTAATACGTAAGTATAGTTTTAAGAAATTAATTTAATTATTTAATTTTAAAGACTAGGCCTTTTGCTGTGTAATTACACAGAAGTGAAGAAACTTCATTTAAACTAAATGAAGAGATTACACTACATTTATTTTATTGACTTCATTTTAGACTGCGTATTCGTATCACACATCTTAATTGCCTTGTCACACAACTTCTATATTTTTTCTCAACAATCTAACGTAATAACTACATGAAATATGTAAATATAAATTATAACGTATAACGGGAGTTGCATTGAACCTTCTATCTGGCGTACTGGACATACTGTTGCAAGATTGGCACTGCAGGCGCGTGGAGAATTACAAAAACACGTTGAGCGTTGCTTAGCAAAAGGGAACAAAAATTTGACGAAGAGATTTCCTGAAGTTGGCAATAACTTTGTTTAATATTCAAAGAGAGTTATTTGTTTAATTATTCATGTGGCTCATTCATTGTACGATATATTGAGCAGAATAATCAAATTCCTGAGAAAAATTTTTTAGATCTAATTAGATCTGTATTTTGAGACTTTCATATTTAATTAAATCTAATCAGAGCTGAGCTTAAATCGTGGTAGGTCTGATTAGGTCTAATTAGACCTAAGATTAAATTTGGAAGTGGGTGAGGTTAGATCTATTCAGATCTCGTTTGCTCTGGGCAGATCTAGTTAGATCAAGACTGATCTGATGTTATATCTGAGTAGATCTAAAAGTCTTAAAATACAGATCTAATTAGTTTTAAAAAAATTTTTCCCGGATTGTCAAAAATGACGGTACACAATTTACCGCGTATAAAAAAATATTGTCTAGAGTTTAATAATGTAGAAATGGTACATCTAGAATGGGGATATTATTACATTTAAGGTACAGTAAGCTCTCTCTAACTCGACGCTCTCGCGACTGGACTTCCGCGGCATTAGAGAGAGTGGCACAGTAGAGAGCATCCCCTACCACGACCTACCATGTGCCATTTGAATGGCAGGAAACGGTTAAGGTTAGGTTAGGTTAGATTGTGAATGATAGCGTGCGCACCATGTTAAATACAGGAAAGTGAGGATAACGTCTTCCCCTCTTGGGCTTTGTTTCCAGAGAGAATCGAGGGGAAATGTCCTACTAGAGAGCGTTGAGTTTAAAGGAGTTCAATGTACTGGATTTTGTATCCTACCTATTCTTGAGATAAATACTTTTTGTACTATAACCAAATTGTTGCTTATTCTTTATTCTTCTTTCTTTGTGTCATACAACATCGATCTTTAAGATCATTGGCCACGTTGCTTATTAATAAATATTTGTATATCTTGCGTTACATTTAAAACGAGTATATGAAATTTTCTTCATTGATACTATTGTTATGGTCAGGTATTCTAAATGGCATTTTTGTATATCTACTTCGCCTTAAGAACCGCATGCGATTGTGACGCATGTGCATTCACAGTCACAAAAAAATAATTTGGCAGATTCGCCGTTTTGAAACTGAAAGTTTTCGACTTATGTCCATATGAACCACCTTAATGTGTAAAAATGGCTAGAAAGAGTAGAAACGTGTAAATTAATCATGGAGTTCCACAAAACATATTCTTATTGCTCTAATAGAAATTTCCTTGAAGTTCTCTCGATTCAATCGATGCAGTAAGAGGCTATAAAGGCAGAATCGAGGCACTACTAGAAATCGTCTGGTTGTCGCAATTGTCGCAGGTTATCTCAGTAAAAAAGGCGTGTTTGTTTTTAAAGTACAATAAAACTTCCATTATTCGAACAGAATATTTCCTCCTTTAAATTAATTCTTCAAGCTTAAATGCAAGTGAAAAACTTCGTCAGTGAGCAATCAAAAATAATATTGCAGAAACTCATATAAACGAACTACTTGGAATATTAAGTGAACCTCTACCAGAGCTCTTGTGTAGCGTCGAAGCTATTTTTAAAGTATCAGATGAACATGAAATAAAAAGTATGCCTGATGCTTAGGGAAACTTGAATTTTTGAAAATTTGAAAAACTGAAAAATAGGTAAGACTAAAAAATATTTATAAGTTCGAAAGGAAATAGTTAACTGTTTGATGTTTCATTAAAAAATAAATGGAATTATTTTTGGCAATGTAGGTATAAAAGAAAATTTATTTTTTATGTCGGTAATAAATTTTTTATATAACTTGCGAACAAAAGATTCGGTCATAAAAATTATATCTGTATACATTTTGGAATCGAGTTGGTAAAAAGGGAATTTTCACAGCCCTTTACAGTCCCTCGATTAAATTTCTACTAGGGCGTCTAAGAAGACCATTCTAATGCGTGTTTTATTTTTGCAGCGTTCCCTTCGTTTCTGATTAAATCTAACAAATATTCCTGTCTTCTTATCTTGTACAGTACATCTCGAAGTTCTTATTCTCTAAGTTTCAAAGCATACTATATGGATCCAGTGGATTCGTAGTAGTATTTGAATCAGTTGAATGGAACTTCTGGCGAAACTTCTAAGAACAATTGTAACTGAAACACCATAAGATAATTGAATAACCAGTAATCATTATGCATGATTGAATTCACGCATAGATTTGCACCAGTTAGCTACTGGCGATGCGCGTTGTGCTAGTTTCCCGTGCATACTGAAACAAATTCCATCCGAATTATTCTAGCCGCGAGATCTCGCGCATACAATATACCAATGAATACAAATGAGACGATTCTGAATGGCTTCTCAAACTGCAGAGACATTCCACTCGAGTAAATGAACGAGAGAACTGAATGAATCCAGAATAGATACGCCTGCTCGTTTTCATTATGATTTTGCGAAAATTAAGAGACGTGTATTTTCACCACAACCACCTAGCTAACCTTAGGTAAGATATATGGATACGATACCGAAGCGAAAAGTAAGCAAAGTGCCGGTTGAGCACGAACTACACGGAAAAAAGTTTGGGCGGTACAGTTATATAAAATATTGCTACCAGCAGAGCTGTACATTAACCAAACCGAATTACTGTATATTGTATACGTATCGCTATATTTGGTACATTGTACCCTTACATTAGTAACATTAAACCTTTGAAGCATAGTGCTCCACCAGTGTGACACCTATTTTAAATCGGTTTTGCAGTCGTTAAAGGTACTTTTTAAGGTATTTGAGCCATTGTTTTTATACATTTGGGTACCTAAGACATCAATATCCATCTAAGAAAAAAAATACTTATTTTATTTTTAACGTAGCGGCCTCTGTAAATAAACAATCTTTAAGAAACCACTGTTTTTACCGAATAAACGTAATTGTGACGAAATTGTGACTCGGGGATTTTTGAGGTCGCTGATTACGAATCTGAACTAAAACTTCATAAATTCAAAATGGCGGATCCAATATAGCGGACCAAAATGCAAAAAATGACTTGATTTAGATTAAAGTTGGTACTTAGGGGGTTTTGAGGTCGCTGATTACGAATCTGAACTCAAAATTCAGAAATCATCTAAATGGAGTCACTTTTTGAATTTGGTCCGCCATATTAGATCAGCCATTTTAAATTTCTGAATTTTTAGTTTAAATTCGTAATCAGCGTTCTCAAAAGTCCTCCTTCTATAGTTACTATGATTACCATACAGCTATTGGAGTGACGCTGAGATCAATTCGCATGCGATTTCTTACTGATGCATCAGTTTGACTTTTACTATTGTGTAAATGGATCAATGGATGCGTAATAAATTAACTCTGTGGGAATTGGAGAAGTGGGCATCCATTTTTGACACTAGAACTTTCGAAGGGTACATTTGTATCTGAGCGCATGAATGCGCTTGTGTATCTTCCGTTATTAAGAAGATAGAAACCTGAAATTTTGTGACTTCTATTCAATTTTAGAATCTAAATTGTACACCAAACGTCAGCTTTTTGAACCTTTAAGCCTTTACAATATGAAGTTATGCACTAGGATACAAAACGTACCCGTCGAGAGTTCTAGGTAGGCGCGATCTCCGGAAATTCTAGTGTTAAAGGTAAAATCATACATTTATTACTAATTTAATAGTTGATAAATACATATCAGTATCCGAAAGGATTTACTCTAACCTCTTGTTTAGCGTCACCATGCAGAGTGTAGTTCAGTGCCGATATTACTTATCATACACAAGACAAAGATTCCATGAATTCCAATATCATTTTACATCTTTTTTTCTTATTCGTTAACCTTTGACAGTTATATTACTTCTGTAACTATAGATGAATACAGCTAGATGGATCGACTAAACAATCTTTGCCTGTTGTTGTTGGAGAAACGTTATGCACAATTGACGCATGCTACTCTAAAATAGCTATCGACATAGCTTTTAAAAGCTTTTACTCACTACAAATGGAACTTCCAAATGAAGCACAATATCCTTGGATGGTGATACAAGATTGAATTTATAAAATTACAGGTGAAAGTGACCAAGTAGAACCTTCCGTTTCAACTTTTGTCAGGGACTTGCAACCGATAAGGCATCAAATTTGTTGATATAGTTTTATGTTAATTTATTTAATTAATTATGTTAATTTCATGTTAACAAAAATTTGTTAACATGCCTATTTATTTTGTACGTGAACAAAAGTAGTCTTTGGACGTTTTTCAACAACATTTGAAGAATTTCCATAGTTATGATAATGCACTGAAATGTACTGTCGTCATGTTTTCCCTCTTTTCATAGTTCTAAGTTATCTCAAAGACATTGGTTAAACAAAACACAGGTAGTTTAGTTAAAAATATTACAATAAATAGTCGTAGTAATTATAACGATGGAAGAAGCATTTGTGTTAAGTTGCGATACTCAGACGCGATAAATTGAATGGATGCATTCGATACTGCTTTCAACGACTTAAATACCGAACATAAACGTTTACAAATTCTGCAACAACGAGGAGATTTCATTCATCCCATTGAATTTGTCGTCGGTCAAAGAAATCAGCGTGCTGAACGTACTCGAGGTGGTAGTATTAACCCTACACGGATGCTCCCCCTGGGCGTCCCCATGACGGATACTCCGGGATACTTCATCACTCCACGTCTACTGCAGCGTATATTTTCCGTTATACCATTAGAAACGGAATTTCAAAGGATGCAATCGCTTCGTTATTCTTTAACAAAGAGACTGATATGTATTAAATTGGAATTATATGCATTTAATTTGGTAAAAAGTGCATTTGAATAGAGCTCGCGGGAAGCGTCTGTACGCAAATTGCAGCCAAGAGAAGTTGCATTAGGGTGATAAGGAACCTCAGAGTATCCGTCTAGGGTTAAGATTAATCCCACGCATGCAACTGTATTTTTGTTTTCTCTTAGAAAAATTTTTAAAAAGATCTTCGAAATTTCGACAGTATATGATACCGTCTGGTATCGCTACCATAGCAATACAGTATAGCTTGAGCAATACCGTATAACTCTGAGAGCTAGAAATATTGCGGTACTACCCAAACTCTTTTTACCATGATACGTGAAGTTAGGAGTCAGGAAGAGCTTCGTTAAATTATATCTCTTTTCAAGTCTCACGTATTAATTAATTTAATTCGTGTTATCGTTACTTTCCTGTTTTCAAGCGGCGAACTCTATTCGGAAGCAGTCGGAAAGTTTCGTAAGTCGACGGGAATATCGGAATTTATGGTGCACGGAAAGTGTCTCGCGAAACTTGTGACTTCGGCAACACTCGATATTCTTGCTTCGCTGCAGTAATGAAACTAGGAAGATCCAACGGATGAAAATTCGCACTGACGTCCATTCTACTTTGGTATCCGAAATCCGTCTATAAGGCCTCCAGGAATCATCCGACGAAGTCACCGATGAGATTATCCAGATTCCGTCTTCGTTCGCCGTAGAAGACGTTGCTAACGGGATCAGTATTGGGACGCGTCAAGCTTGTCCTGTACGAAATAATTGAAGGATTAGAAGGACACGGAATGGCCACCTTAAGCCATCATAAGCCTGCGAATGTTTTCCTGAAACTTTTCTGATTACGTATCTCGAGGACCATTAGGTCTACGTGACTGGTGGCTTTTCACATTTCATATCTTTACCTGATGAATCATATGGTATACATAGGTGGATACCTAAGACGTCCATGTCCTAGGAAAAATCGTATTAGACTCTTCTCTCTTGGATAAATCTAGATTTAGACTGTACTAACATCGCTTTGCTGAGCCTCAGGCTAAGGGCTGATACTCAACTCTATATTGAAGAACCTTTTCAATGGGGTTCCTCCCAGGAGACGTTTTGCCAGCTAGCAGGAACTAAAAAAATTGGATAAAGTCAATTCGTCCACTGGACGACATGCACTCAAAGAGATTCAAGCAACGCGAAAGGTTGCTGAGAAAATGATTACCCAGGTACCTAGAGTATGAGGGTGGTTCTTTATGATGATCGAAAAGAGGGTCGACCCCTGGGTATTAAGGAAGAAAAATCTTTAGCTATTGTTTCGGTATGTACACAAAAGTTGAAGCACAATAGAAATTCTTTTTCTCTCGGCTAGAGTAAAAAAAAGAGGAAACCCCTCCATGACGCGGTTCACTCTTTGTCAACGAAAACGGTTCCCTCTTCTCTTTATGATGGCGTAAACTTTTAAACCTGGATTTTCCACACGTTCCAACCCGGTTAACGTGGTTACGTGGCTACGAGGAATTGTCCGTTAAACTTATCTGCCTGACGGGGACGTATAAACTTCCACGGAAGGTACGAGATAACGAGATTCTTTCATCGCGCGCTGACCGATTTATGCTCCGCATTTTTATGGGACGTGCGCGTCCGAGATAGACTCCATAGTTACTTGTGTTTAGAATTTGAAGCCAACCCCCGTGAAACTCTGAGGAAGTTTAAACGAGCAAATTTTCCCGCGCATTTGGAATACCATCAGCAGTAGGTGTATAAAATCGGATATAATGAAAATCCTTAGGAAAATTTCTCGTGTGATGGTCTTTCCAAGAAGTAATAAAATGAGGCATAATGAAATAAGTTTTTTAGCAATAAATCCACGTCTCGTTTTATGCCAATTTAAATTCGTCGTAAATATTAGGTGGACCGGAAAGTAATGTCGTTTTTTCACATGTCAATAAATGTGAAACATGTCAATAAATGTGAAAAAACGACATTACTTTCCGGTCCACCTAATATATTGATCAGCGTTGAAAGATTTATATTTCATTTGTTGTATTATTTGCACGTGCCGTTATTACGTATTCAGAACCAAAATGATTCTTGGAATCGATCTCCCTGTAAATTCGAATCGTGTCGAGTAATTTACTTGCAAAATTGTAAAGGGACTCCTATATCGCGTAACCTAGTTACTTCTCCCATTCTGTCTCGGTCTCCCTTGCTGCTGGGGGTTCGACAACACTTGAGTTTGTGGGGTTTCGCGGAAGCCATTACAGACCCTCGAAATGACAGTCTACTCGCAGACACGGTTCAACAAAAGTGCTCCATTATCAGTTGTAATTATAGTGAACAACCGGTGAAAGCAAAAGTCGCTGTTACGAAATGGCTATAGTCCAAGGCACTGGCAATTTTTTCATTTTTCATTTATGAATATGAATATAGGATATTAATGTCATTTTTCTTTTTTCAAAACGGCATTCGCACGCGCAGATAAATATCTTTAGGGTGTAATACATAGTCATTTATTTTTAAATAACGATGGAAATCGTAACTTAAGCAAAGAAACGAAAAGGGGATATTAAATTTGTTACTTGGCCATTTTGCGAATTCGGGTAACGAAGTTGCTTCTGAGGGGAGAGAAATAAGTTCAGAAATTGCTAGTGCCAATTGCCAATTGTCAACGCGCGACCCTCTTTCCAACTTTCAGGAGTACTCTTAATTCTCGCATCGCTGAAAATGTTCGTATCTCAGGATACTATCGAATTCGATTCCTTAAATTCAAACAATTGTTCAACCACCACCGATAGTTTCGTGATGTTTCATCCAATAAACACAAGTGCCCACGTCGAGTCGGTTTTCGATGACGTAATGGTCGACGAGACAAAAGACAGTGTCAACGTGTCGCACTTGAAGACGCTAACATTGCCAAAGGATTGGGACGAGCAGAAACCTAAATTAATATTTCCAAAAACGCCATCAGACGAGCGCTACAAAATGGCTAGTCTCCATTTCGAGAGAGGAATATTCATCTTCAATTTTCTCAGAAGCGTTTTGTCCGTCATACAACCATACGACATCCCTTTGGGTACAATACGGATATTGACTTTTAATATGTTAATAATTCAATCTAACTTCTGTACAAATTTCAGATTTACTTCGAGATATAGTAGACAATCGTGTAACTACCTCAAAATTCATATCTCAAGTAAGTACCAATTTTGTATCATTTTATATGATTCATTGCGCTGTGTCATATAATATGATTTATTTCACTACAACTGCATTTTCGCACGTTGTGAAATAAAATTTTGTACGATACTCGTGCGAAAAACCTTTTCTAAACTCGTCAGAAAAAAATTTTCGCACTAGTATCGTAAAGTACTATACTGAAATTTCTCTTTACTGTACAATTGAAATCTTTTTTCTCGTGTGTTCAATTTGTTGACTGATATGAAATAATACAATTGAATTAAGTTTGAACACCGTAACACGCTGTAGGCTTCTGTCTGCGCACATCAAGATAATTTTATTAGCAATCGAACAAAGTAGTGCCTAGTATATATACCTACATATAGTCATTCTTTGATTTTTCAGTCCATACATGTGGAAGCAGTTTTCCTAGCGCTGGTAGGTGTATCCTGCTTGTTGGCATGTGTGATTCCTGGCACGGAACTTTGGCTCGCCTGTCGTCCAATCAGAGAGGATTACAAGCCCTCGCAGCATCCTAGACTCCTGACATTTTTCTTGTCAGTCTTCGCCTTCGTATTGGGGTACGTACAGCGAACAAACAAAGAAAAAAGAAGAGCGACTGGTAAAGCCACTATAAAGTAAACTCAAAATCACAAAAATCCATTCAATTTTCTTGAACTGAGAAATATTACTTTCAGCTTGTGCATGTTGACCATGACTGTCTGCAATGAGGCCATTGGAGTCGGTATCGAAAAGATTCCACTGGCAATGGAAACTGCCCTTCAGGATTTCGGTGACTATCATACAGGATCTACTACGCAACTGCGAAAATGTCTTACAAGGAGTCTCGATGTGGCTACTGAAGCCATGTTAGCCGATCTGGACAGTGAGTGTTTTTTATACCTTAGCAAATATTTGACAGTTTCAAAAAAAAAATTGGAATAAAAGGAAATATTGCTCTGAGGTTTCAACCTATATTTTTAACTCAAACCATAATTGGTAGTACCGATCGATAATCCATCAATCGTATGTCAGTTTTTTAGCAACATAAAAATCTGTCCTCTTATATATTATTAACTCCATTTACTGTTTGAACCATATACTTAATTTTTTAAATCTTTCTCCGCTTTCTTTAGCAGTGCTTTGATTAAAATGCAGCGATACAGGCGAGTGTTTCCATGTTTAGATTCTATTGATAGAGTTATTACGAGACAGAGATGAAAAAAATTGGAATAGTACTAATATACTGAAGAATATTATGTAAGCGAGAGCGAAGCGGTCCTTTGCCGCTAAGAAAACAAGGAATTACGATAATGCAAAAAGTCACGGCATATTTTCTAAACAAAAGTATAAAAATGCTAATCCAGTAAACAGACACGCCTTGAACTTCCGGTCATGTATACTTTAATGCTATTTCAGCGGGTGGAAGGTCGCTCGCGTGGATTCTGTTTGCAATTCTATTACAAGAGAGGGTGCGTGCCAGGATTGCGAAGCAACCCTTGAGCATTCTTCCCCATAGATTTATGCCTATATACGGGAATGTTTATTTAGCCTGCTTCGTAGTATACCTATAGAGTCTCCTCTTCCAGGTTAATAATTTTTCACACTTCCTGTAAATACGACGAGTCCACAAAAAATACCCTTCTGGATTCTTTCCAGGGTTGAACACTAACGGACAGATTTTAACCGGAACTTTGCGTAGCCCGGAAACTTGGCTCAGTAAAGGGTAGTGGATGGAATGTATAACGTGTGTACATACAAAGCAGGTCGAATTTCAGAAAAACGGTAAAAAAAAGCAACGCTTTATCTCCCGTGCAATAACACTCGGTTTCGTTCACTCGACCTCGCGATTACGCACTAAGTGAATATTGCGTAACTTCAACATACTTGTCATCCTCATACACCGAGAAGCATATCTACACCACAGGTACACATACGATGAAGCTTTAGTGGACGACCTAATGCACGTGCTCCGTGACTCCGTGTCCATTGACTAAACAGACTCTAATCGTTTACGAGCGGCCATATTGCTATACCCATCATGGACGTTCATACGAACTAAAGACGCATAGCGGACTAATGAATACTATCAGTGTCTTGCATGCAGGCATAATGTACTACCATACTGATGTTAATAACCGGTGTGTATTGGGATTGTTACCAGGATGCAATATGGATACATGTTATGTTAGGTTAGGTTAGGTTAGGTTAGAGTTGTACTATTCGTATAAGAGCCCGAAGCGTCGCTGTGGAACAACATGCCAAAATTTGATTTATCACTATTTTATTTTCAAAATTTATATTTCACCCGCAACTGCATAGCTATGGATAATTCCAGATAACTCGAGATACATGGTGCTTTTACAAAATTCTGATAGCAGTTTGGAAAGCGATCCTCTGACATACCAAAGTTTAGATTCCATATTGACACGTCGTAAGGCTTATGCGACGTCCTGATAAATTCTAATGGCGAACCATTGATTCACTAGACGGCTAATTAATTGGCTTGGTGCATTGATCCAGTCGGAAGTAAATTGCTCAGGCACGGGGATCGAACGAGGGTGAATTACCCTGTAGAGCCTCATTACGCGTAGGTAACTGTGCTTAAATTATACGCTCACTATACATCGCTACCGGTTGAAATCCCTATCAGATTCTGATAACGAGCGACGCTAGTGGCTGAATAAATTATTACAGGTTCGAATCGACGTGATGAGATTTACAATGTCTAGTTTCAGGCTGATTTTGAATATATCACTAACGCCTAAATATATTCAAATTATCATGATTCTTGTCTGAGGAGATACCATGTTCTTAGGTCGTATAGGATCTTCTTATACTTATCTGCATAAAATGGCTTTTTTTTCTACGAAGATTTAAGGCTTGCTGACTTTTTATTTCAGATGTGGAAGAGCTACTTGGTAAACCTGTTCAGGCAGAGCTCTCTACTGAAACGGGACTTGATGTTGCTCTGGATGCCCTTTTAGATGTCGCCAATGGTAAGAAACATCTATACTGATCCTCAATACTCTATGAAATGCATATTGTATAATGTAATCTCCATTGATAACGACCCAAGAGTCAGATAGCACCGAAAGTGGGACCATGAACCTGTTCATCTCATTCAATGAGATGGTATTCGAATAGAAATTTGCATATTCAATGCAACCCAGCTGACATGCGCATCGCGGCAAATATGAATTTATTGAAATGCATTATTAGCATTGAAACATTAGGTACCCATTTATTCTCTTGTGAAATTTACCCATTCAATTTAGCATAGCTAGTGTATTACTTATTCGATCGAGCTGGCATGACGAATAGAGTGTCTTCATGATTTAGTAGCGTGTCAATTGGATTTGAAACTTCTTGAAAAACGATTACTGCAATTTCGTTGCACTCTCAATGGATATAACCAGCACTTTCGTTATCGACTTTCAATAACAGTCCCGTACATAGGATATTGAGTATATTAATCAAGACGCCATCTATGTATTGCATTAAATCATTTTTAAATTCTTTATTCCTGTATCTGAGTAGATTCAGTAATTTATACATAAAATCGATATGTACCAAAGTTAAACACCGAAATTTGTAATATACATCCTTTGCTTCCTCCTTCTAACTATTATCAACTAAAGTAATACTGTTATATCGAATTAACAGTGAATATAGAAATTCCAGTTTAAAAGTAGCCTAATTAGGAGTATCGTAGGTACTCGTGAGACTACTTTGTCGTACCGGCATTTCTTCAGCAATAAACTCACTATAGTAACCAGTTGAAAAATGCTTGAAACTGGAAGGAACCGACGAGTGCTTCCCTCTTCTGGTTGGTAAATATTACTTTTCAGATTTCTTTGACATTTCGCTCCGATTAGCTGGACCGCTAAAAGCATAAAAATATTTCGCCCTCCGAGTTCTTAGGCAATGAAAGGACTGTCCGAGGTGGGAAGAACGACGGCTGCGCCAGTGACGGTAATGCTTTGAGATTTAGCGCTTGGAAAAGTTCATCTGTACCGTAAAAACGGCTAATGCCTAAGTAGAGAAGTGTAAGTTAATTGCGGGTAGGAGTCACTCGGCAGGTCAAGGGTTGGTAAGTTCAATATACCTAGTCGTATAAGCTGGCTAGGTCTTGTGAACTCTGCTGTTAAGTGACCCCTCGTCGCAGTATCACTTAGTAACAGGGCAGAGTTACTAACTGAATATTAACTGAATTAGTACACAGCAGCCTGATACCACCTCTATCTTGCGTCCGGACAAGCCTCTATGCTCGACTGTCCCTCCGCTTCCGTTCTTGGTTTGCTGATGGAGTCTGTTTAAAGCTCATTTCCTTAATAGCTGAATCGATCAGTGCAATAGTCTGTCAATTGTAGTTTAGATAGCGGATGATGGAAATGCATGATAAACGGACCGAAGTGGTACATTAGCAATAGAGAATAGAGACTCACGTCGATATTCGCCAGCTGGCACATCGGGAGACGAAGTTGTGGGAAACTTTCGCCGATGTTACCTACTCGGAGTTGACAAGATGTAAGGAAGTGGCTGACGGGTTTGGTAAATGGCGCACGAACAACTGCTGGAATCGTATTCTGACAAGGAAGGAACGTTCGCCACTAAGAGATCTAGTCTCGCAAACCGGCCGAGAAACTTCTTAGGAAAGTTTAATCATGCTTGAAATAAGTGTGTTCCTAATAGATATGATTGGGTCGTTCAATCAGCTTTACTTTCAGGGGCCATCTAGTAATGACTTACAGTATAAAAGAGTCCTCTCAGTCTGGAACTGATATTGCAGTTTCGCTGTAGCATATATTCCTTTTACAATAAATTTTGGCTTATCTGGTTGAACGGGAAGTGCGACCTAATATTCCGTCCAAACTGTGTACAACCCCTATACCTACCTAGTACTGTTAAACTTTTCACCGGCAATTAAAACAAGGTGAAAACTATAATTTTATGCAGTTCACAATTGTTTTTTTTTGACGCTAATTGTCAGAAAGGTAATTAATTATAGAAAACACCAATTATTTATAATTATGAGAATTAAAGGCCAACCTCTTATAATCGATCCACGTCGAAAACTTGAGATCCAGGGGACTCTTTCACATCGAAATTTATTGAAGGATAGCACTTTCAATCATATTTAACTTGTGGGTGGGTTATAATTTGTCATACAGATTTGTGATATGTTTATCTCTAGATTAGAAGATAGTTCGCAGGCCAATCACTCTTTTGCTGGAAATTAAGTGGTATGTTTTGTAGGGACCCAGGAACTCTCATTGAGAGCCGAAGCTCTGCTAAAAGAGGGCGAACGAGCTCGCGAATTGGGGGAGGAATTGAGTCGCGAGGCGAATGAGCTACGCCGTGAACTGGAAGCGGCTGCGAGGAATTGTCCACTCCCGGATCGTCCCCTCTGTGCCATTCTCAACCCTTCAGGACTCCACCTGGCCCTCCAGCTCGACCGGGTGAATAAGCCGGAGACAATTATTTAACCCCTTTCAATCCCTAATTAAGGTGGTTCGATCATGAGGGTGTTTCCAAGATACGGTTCTGAATTTTCTATATGTTCTTGGCAAGTGCTTAATGGTCGTGCGTGTAACATTTCACAATTATTTAC
This sequence comes from Pachycephus smyrnensis, assembly GCA_030142225.1. Lineage (NCBI taxonomy): Eukaryota > Metazoa > Arthropoda > Insecta > Hymenoptera > Cephidae > Pachycephus > Pachycephus smyrnensis. Next base: position 840,342 of record JARQST010000517.1, on the reverse strand, counting down.
CATCTAGTTTACTTGATATGCGGAATGCAGTAGCCAAAATTGAACTATATAGATATACTTTACATGTTAAAATAGTTATATTGAAGTACTAAAAGTGGATGAAATTTGTAGGAGACACTTCTTTCACATCGAAAATTACTACGTTGATCTTTGAATTAAAAATCTTAAAATTTTTAAATCATTTTTTTACTGCATTATTTAAGCAATATGTGATACGAAAATTTAAAAAATGATGAATCTCTGTCCTTCCACCTGTCTCAAAGATAATACCTTACGTAGGAAATATTTTTGTAATGAACGATATACAGGGTATTCACCGAAATAGGAATACTATTATTATGATGCTAGAAAAACCACCTTAAGATGAGAAGACACATTCCAGCTATTTTACATTCATTAGACTCACAGTTTACCTATTTTCATTTGCGAATCTCAAATGAGAGGGACCTTACAAAGAAAAAAGAAAACGACACTTTTCTTCCGTTAGGTAGCGAACGAATGTTTCTTACCGGATTTCCGGTTGCGTTTCCGACTACAGACTGAAACGACTGCGATCAACGTTTCCGGCAGGAATGAACGCGAATCGCGAAAGTGAATTTCCTGAGTTTACCTATAGGCTTTTTCTTTTTTCCTGCTATTTTAATATCTCTTTCATTTTTGCCCATCTTTTTCTTTCGACGTACCAAACCGAGTTTGAATTGGTTACGGGTACTTGGTCCCTCTTCCCTAGTTTTATTTGATCGCATATAAGGGCCATATAAAAGTCCAGGTCGCGCAAGGAACGAATAGGGTGGCGCGATAGACGAACTGAAGTGGATAAAAAAGACAAAAGTTTATTGTACCCACGAGTCGATAGAATGGGAGAGAATGAGATAGGACGGAGAGCAATGGCAACTTTTCAAGGACTCTTTCGTGCAATCCTTTCTCTTACTATACCCTCGTCTTCGAGTACCGTTTCTCCCTACCTCATCCTCTCTATCACAGACTGAAACTTACGGGTCTGACCTTATTCTCTCCTAATTGGTCCCTGGAAATAAATCACGACACCCGTAGAGTTCTTGAAGTCTTTTTTACCTTGTCGCATCCTGCCCGATGAGTTCGTTCGGCTCTAAAGACAATCCAAAGAATGCGCGGAGTTCACAACCCGATTAACCTCGCGATTCCATTTATGATCGATGAAAAATACTCGACGGGAAATATGGCAAGATGAGAACCCGTAAGCCGGTCCGAAAAATTTATAGAATTTTCAAAATCTTCCTGGCGAGTATACGTCAGTTTGCAAATCATCAAAGCCAGATTCGTACACTAGAGATCAATACTTTCATCGAATGAATACAATCACATGCATGTAAGAGACACTCGGTATAATTCGTGCCAAATTTTGCAGAGAATTCCAAATATCACTAGGCTCAACGGCGACATTAATTGGATCCTCAAATATTTACTCAGACAGGGATCAGGGTCTGAAGATTACGTACTGAGCAGGGACAGACAGCCGAATGAGAAGGAAGTTCAGAGGACGTACATAGCATAGCGCAGAAGACGGAATATAGAGTCTGTAGTGGATTAGTATAGATCTAGATAGGCGCGAATGGTCAAAATAAACGAAATGCACTGATTGCCTGAGCCCTTCTATCTTACTTGCCCTTCATATTTCATCAAAATCCATTCCGTCTGCCACGTGTTATGAAACCTTCGATCGATCGCGAAAATTCAAAGAGAATTCTGAGCGCGAACGCGCCATGTTTGAATATGCGCATTGGCTGACGTCGCCCCAGTGAATAAATTGAATCTTGGAAACCCATAAAAAGTCCTACAGGACTCCTGTAAAAAGAAGTTCAGCCCTTTACTTGGCTGAATACATTTTGCTCAGGATATTAATAGATACTTTTCTCAAACAATTCGGTTCAGATCGTGAATTGCAATTTCACACGACTTTTACATTATGACCATTACGGCGCGAATAATTGATGAACGTTAAAGTCTTCTTTATTTAAAAAGATTCGAGATGACTCCTATAGGGTTCATTTATACATATTTCATATATTCGGATCGAGAGAGAAAAGTTTATCATTTATTGTCAAACGCATATAGTGATATACGGTGCAATCTTGATTAGGAATAAATAAAAAGTGATCAAGAAATTCCGCATAAGAAATCACATGTAATAAGAAATTTTTGAGTCGGGTTCTTCTTTCAGTTTTTAATTATTCATTAGACAAATGACAGTTAAATAATCATTAGCCTTGAATTATACACCTTATGCTTTAAATTCAATTAATTTTTTATTTTACCAAATTTAGCAGAATAGAAGTCCCTGATTTTGTTAATGACACTTTGTGTACTTACGCACTGTACGTTAACACCTTACAATTATTACAATTTTTTAATTTTGTTATACAAAGTTCTTCAGGCAGTATACCACTCTTCGAAATCAAACTGTAGTGATCACGTGAGTTATATATTCCATAAAATCTAAAACATCTCTCTTTCTTTCGTGCTGCTCTCGAAGACTGTCGGTGCCCTCGTCTTTGCTTTAGCTGTACGATTAAAAGAAATGTCTTTGATATTAACAGAGCAATTCTCTATTTCGTTATTCGTAAAATAAAGAATATTTCTTTAAATCACCAGAAAAACACATTTGCTTGTTTTGCTGTACTAGGGAGTTATTCTCATTCGTGGAACTATTTAGATGCGTTTATACCTTCGCAATCGTCGCTACGTAACCTGCTATTACAAATGTATACGCGATACGTAGTCCCTAAAAATTAGAAATCGGCAATAGTTGGGCGCCAGGTATCCAGAAAAGATACCGATCTCCGAAATTCACCAAAGCGAAACGATACTCCCAAAAGATAGAAATCCGCCGGTAGCTCGACAGCTCAGCCTATTTTCCCAAAACGATCTAGGTAGAGGGTCTAGGATCTTTTAGAGAGCAGACAGCACAAGATACAGTAAATAGGGAGAGAGAAGATTTTTAGTAACAATAACAAAATCCGTTTATTAGAAAAATAGGGAGAAAGAATAACAATATTAACTCTCAAATCGAGGACAAAATTTGGATTGTGGATCCGATAGCAAAAGATCGCAGGACGAAAGTTAACGGTAACAGATTCAATGAAATAATATTAACTCGGTATACAAGCCAGAATCAGATTCGAAAAGGCAAGTTAAACGAAAGCAAACAAGGTACCATTAGGTACAGCGCACAAGGTGAAAATACTCGAGATATTACAACAATGAAATTCTACAGCATACAGAAAATTGAAATAGTTAAACTATAAGCTAGTGAAACATTGAATTAGTAAGATATAGTGAGAATGCAGTCAATGTTACGTAACGAGATCGCAACAATTGATAATTGCTCTCCCTTTCGAGAAGCCGTTATTACGCAGGAGAACTTACGCTGAGAAAAAAGGTTAAATTCGGGAATAATCGATAACTACGTTAGAACGAAGTTAGTCAAATACTGAAAATTATAATAAAACGAAAACAGTACGTACCACCATCGAGAAGCGATAGCGATACGGATCTTCATCCCGCCATACTCCAGACGTTTTATTCTCATGCAAAATTAAATTCTGAAGATAATATAATACTAAATGAAATAGGTGAGTGGATATAGAAAATTTTACAAAGATATTAGACTAATCACAGAGTCCCTCTCGTGTTTCCTCCGGTACCGCTCGCCCTGTTGAGAATCGGAATTCCCACAGGGCGGAAGAAATCTACTAATTCCTTTGGATTCGTTAATGAAACGAGAGTAAACGAGAACACGAGCGATGATCTGCGCTGTTACAAGCCAAAAACTCATCGTGAATTTCGATAGCAAGAAATGAATAAATTCGAAATGACTCCAGTCCACAACCACAACTTGATGAAGAATCCCAAATCGAAAATTTAGAGTTCATATGAATCCTCAGGTGTACGCGATCTTCTGCCGATGATGTCCCTACTCTTACGTTAACGTGACGGAATCCGTTGTCTCGCCATGTACCGCCTTGCTTAGCGCACCGTAGTTCGAAATCATTATAGAGAGTGCCGTTTTAATTCCTTCACGATAAATATTTTATAAGGACGATATGTATTTCGCGTAACGCAATTAACAAAGACGATTATCTCCAGCGAGATTTGAGGACTTCGATAAATCTTCCCGCCGAGTTGCACGATTTCCTATACCAGTTTTGGTTCCCGACGGTAGCTAGTTTACTCCCGGGTCCTACAAGGCGGCATCTAGGCCAGGGCCTTGATAACAGATCCCTTTTAGGAGAGTCTTCTTAGCGGCCTAAGGTGTCGGAGTGCCGGAGACGCGTCCTCCATCGGTCTCCATCGCTTCGATATCATTTGGCCACCAGGGCTATGATGGCTCGCAGTTGTTCAATAATTCCAAGTGGTGTTCCGTTAGCGATCACGGTCCGTCGGTAGGCTACGTCCTGCCCTTGGTCCTGGGAAACACTCCCGGGAACGAGTGCATACGGTAATCTGCGTGTGCCGGTAATCTAGCACCCCGACACCTGCGACTCGCTTGCCTTCCTCCTGCCAAGACTTCACGGTACAAAATCGGGTCCTCTCAACATCTTTCGACATGTCGTTTGCGAGGTGAACGTCACCAGGTGTTCGCAACAATCGTTCACGTTTTCTTCTTTCGGCTATAGGCGTCGATATGATGATGGCTGATATTCGTTAAAGTGGTCACTTCCTCTTACGGTAGGCGTCGTGATCGTAGAGTATTACAAAATAATAATTCAAAAAGAAATTAAAAATTACGAGATAATAGAATAACAAATAGGCGATGGAGTGCTTTGCCATGGTTATGAGCAGTTGGAATGGAGCGGTACTCGCGCTTCATCTACAAACGCGAGAGCTATCGTACCCATAGAGGTGACGTTATGTTGCAACGTCACAATATATACAGTCATTAAAAATGAATAAAATAAATATAGGCATTTCCCTCGTACGAAATTGCCGTAATATAAAGCTAAAGGTATCGTTAAATTTCCAGCTCCTTAGGGATGATCGTCTACTTAGACTTCGCGGTACTGGACGAGAAAATCTTACTGAAGCTGGTCGACAAGCTCGTGGAGAATATCTCTACGTACCTCAACACGTCGCCAGGACGACATTGGACGCTCGCAATCGTAAGCCATTTCCATGAGGGATTTAATAATACAGATATATCCACATATGAAAGAGCTTTAGGATTAAAGGCTCAAGAATGAACGTCAGACATTTTACAATTCGGCGACTTTTGAATCACACGATACCTTGAATTTTCCTTAACTTCCGTAAATCAGAGAGTTGAGTGAGATGAATGGGCAATGTATTTCGCGAAAGCACACTTTTGCGGCTGATAACGCCTGGGTTGACACGACGAGGGTGAGAAACCTGCCCTCTTGCAGAACATTCAGATTCGATGTCCAAGGAGTGGAAACCTTGAGAATATATATTTCCGAGGGAAGGTTTGTTACCCCAGCGTCACGTTCCGACACACATCAAGTCAATACGAAATGGGTTACAACCGAGTAGGGTTGACAACTTTGATCGATAACTAGACGTAGAGAATTTTTCATTAAAAATTACCGTGAAAATCACGGTAATCGTGGGACATCGTGGCATTTCCGAACATAATATCTGTTTATTTTCACATTCGCTTTTTTACTGAAGTGTGATGTTAAAAATGTTATCACTTGAAAACATATCGAGTAAAACTTAAATTCATACCTTGCTTAATGCATACAATCATCTTAAAAAAAGCAATCAATCCTTTTATCTGTTCAGTAGAGAAAGATAAATTTTAACTTGGTTTGGACAAATTTTAACTTGGCTTGGATATACTGTATACACCGTCAAATTTGCTTCTGCCGTCATTAATTAAAAACGTTCTGTATTATTGGTAAAGGATGATGGAATGCCAAGATGTCCCACTGTTACTGTTTTCCACGGTAACTTGTACCGTGAATTTCACACGAAAAATTAATGAAAATTTCTCTTCGTGTTTATGCTTTAATGTTCAATTATACCAGAAGTAAAGAATGAAGAAGAGCATTAAGACAAGAGGACACGTGGAAGATAAGAAAAATGTCGAGGTCGTTATTTCTAAAACAGGTCAGCGGGCACGAACGTTAAAATTCACCGAGTCTTGCCAAGCCAAGAGCGAACCGAGTAGTTTTAGAGCTTCAGAGTTCAATGAGTCGATATTAATTTTCTGACAATTGCGAGCGTTCCGTTTCTCAGCCATTTTGTGACTCATCCCTCGCAATCCCGACTTCCCTAGCATAATAGTAATAGACTTCGTCATTTTTTGCTCGTCTGCCGACCATTTCACGCTTCGTGGAGTTTTGTTTCTTCTTAGCTCCCACGAATTAGTCCTTGACGCGCATCGTAAGAGAACAGAATAAGTTACTAGAATCTTTGTTGGAGAGATGGATAATCTGTACAAGATAATAAGAGCAGTATAAAAAAATGCGGAAAAAAATATTGCCGCGCCATTTGTGCACGATTAAAATGTGGCTGTTGATGATAAACGAGTAGCTCGTTCATGAGGACTTTCTCTTGTTCGTAATGCTGAGAAACGGTATGTCTCATCTCTTTTATATGGATAAATGACTAAAAATGTGTCTTGCTGATGTCAGAATCCTTCAAATGTCCATCCTAACTCATGACTTCGTTGTGATTGATGCGACGGGTGTCCCGTGTTGACAAGGTGTCCTGTCGCGTTCTCTATTTCTCTCTACTTTTCTGAACAAACCCCATACAGCCCGCCCGCAGGCAGGAGCCATCTAGGAGGGTGTACCACCATCAACATGATGGCTAATGTGAAATCCATATCGTGTTTTACTATTTGAGGGGAAAAAAATATCACATTGACAAATCTACGCAAAGCTTTTGCGCGACAAGCCAAAGTGTATGATAAGTACCTACGTGAGAGTCGAGTCTCCTTTTTATGAAACTTTTCCCCATGGTGATTCTGTTCAAATCCTCGCGTGGTCTCGAAACTTTTCAATGGATATTCAAATGCTTCAGTGGCCCAGTGAAGCTTCTTTTTCTTTCATAGAAATTCGTCAGGAGATCAACGCTGTGCGTGCCAAAATATTCGATGAAGCTAAGCATATGGAATCCAGCAACACGGAACTTACGAAGCAGCTGAAATCAGCCCGAAAGATAGCAAATTACGTGATACCTTATATCAATATATTTGAAGAACACAGATGGTTCGGTGGATTAGGTATGTCCAATTAAATATATCATAATTATATGCTAAATACAACTTACAGGTACTAATCATTTTAAATTCGATTATGGAACCTATATGGTATACAAGTACACATGAATGACACATGTATATAGCCAAGTAGCCTCTAGAGAAATGCTTAACATCGTAACTGGCGAATGAACCTCTCAGGATAAAGTTCAGAACCGAATGAAAGTTCGGAGCTAAAATTGCGTTCAAAGTTCGATCCAATTCAGAGCTGTACCCCGGGGTCGAAGGGTGACAAAGGGCAGCCATGGGTAACAGGATACAAGCGTCTAACCTATTATATAGTATATATGTATAGCATATCTACATGTAGAAGGATCGATAAGGACGAGGCAAGAACGCAAAATTCTTTCTTTTTCATTTTCCCAGGTACGATCCTCTGTGTCTTCTTTGTTTGGTCCCTCCTGGTTGGGGCATTGTGCTGCCGCTGCGGAACACCCGAGGGAAAAGTTCGAGCGACACTATTATGGTAAGGTGATCGATCAAGCACGAGCCATTCCATGAATCAACAATGCTTCGTTTTAGCGGAGTGCTAACGAGCTGTCTCGTCTCCATCGTCGTGTGGGCGGTCTTCCTCACAGGCCTCGCCGTATCCAGTCAGACGGAGATGCTGGTCTGTCGACCGCTCCACGATCCAGAATTTCGCACATTAGAGACCATCCTGGAAACTGAAGCCTTTCTTGGAAAGCCACTAAGTATTCCTTTGAAGGATCTATTCAAGTAAGTAGTGCCAAATTTGTAACCCTACTTGCTAATAATCCTCTTCTATGTGGCTGATACGCTCATTGAGGAGACTTAGTAATTAGGAAGTAAATGCTTACAAATATGTATAACATCACAGGCCTGATACGTGTTAGTCACAGCTACTTATCTTATCATGAGTTTAGCTAAGCTATAGGGATAAGACGAAAAGTTTATATTAATGATAACAATTTGCTGAACTGTAGTAAGTGTCAGCAGAATGAAGCAGCTTATCCGGCGTTCCAATTGGGAAGTTCTATGAAGTTGGAACAGCTCACGGCTCATTGGACATGGTCAGGATTGTCCAAAGCTCTTCAAAGAGTTAGGGTAGACCTCAAGGGACTGCGAATTCTCACGCCAAATTTGCAGCAGCGTTTGCAGAGTCTCCTTTACGCCTGCGGACCCAATCTTACCGAGCATAGAATTATGGTATGATATAGGAACATTAAAAAAAATCAAGAGAATGCTTATTTTAGGTAGCTTAAAATATCTTCATGGCTTTTTCGCGTTGCGCGAACATTCGACATCATCTTATCACACGTAAGGATGCGTCATGTCATTAGCGATAAGGGTCTGTCACCCTTCGTAAGCAAACCACAATCTCATTTTCTCTCGTCTACCTTCCATCGTCGATTCATTCCGTGACTTAAGTAACGTTTCCGCATTTCCGCTATTCGCACAAATCGAAGGAAAATTAGAAAAAAGGAAGAACAGTAAGGAAGGAGAAAAACCTTGAAGAGTACTAGACGGATCTATAAGGTCTGCAGGATCTATAGGATGTATAATTGCTGATCCACATCGGTTTTACCAGGAATTTAAGGATTAGGAGAGACACTTCTCGACAAAGGGATTAAGGTCTGTCGTAACCTTGCGATGTCCACAGATTCAAGGACCAATTCTGAGCAGGGACCTAAGTGCTCTGTCCGACCAGGTGGTAAATGTAGCACGGCAGCTGAAGGATCGAAGAACTGCGAGAGACTTGGAGATTATCGCCTCTTCCATGAGAACTCTTCTGCTGCGGCAAGTTAAGCCGTTAATGAAAATGCAGGACGAGCTTGTTTATCAACTCGCTGGCTTGGAATTGCAATTGCTGCCTCTGCAGAGACAAGTCAATCAGTCGATCTCGCATCTCAAAACGATTCAGTATTACATTGACAATCGTGGTGAAATGATCGCTCAGTTGGTACGTGCAGTTTTTTGCTATACTCTTTTCGCTTCCTTGCGAAACGTATTTAGCACTTTATAATGGAAAGTTTGTTTTGGGTTCATAGAATACAAAATCATATATAGAAAGGTTGGGCACTTATCTGGACCAATGGCGCAGTCACGTACTCACAGAAATGGGATCTGGAGTGGCGAAATGTCGACCTCTATGGGATATTCTTCACGGTCTTAGGTTGCTACTCTGCCAGCACGTGTTAGGCCCTATGGCACGTATTAAGTTATTTACAGTGACGTAGGATGTTTTTTTTTGAGAAAGAAAAAGAGATGAGCAGTGTGTTGAAACCACGTTCACTTTACCATATTCTCATGAGAATATACATTTTAGAATGGCTTTTGGCTCGCCACACTTCTGTGCGCTATCGTCATGATAGTCAGTACCCCTACGGCTCATTGCTTGGCCCTGGTGTACAGAAAAGAGATTTCCAGCAAGGAAACTGCTCTCCTACCGGCAAGAACGTTAGTTCCTTTTATTCTCATGGTACACCATAATTCCATAGTTCTCACTCCGCGCAATGTTGCAATTTTATTTTCGATATTTCTAGAGAGAGCCCCGACACCGTTGTTATGGATCGGGAAACTTGGCGCACCCCGGAGTAAGTATAACCTATCTCCTTATTCGAAATATTCTAGTGCATGTCGTAATCACGCGAAAACATCCACTTTCAGCCCACCACCGCCTCAGGATGGCTGGTGATGCAAGAGAAAGGAGCGCCAAAGTAACGGCACGCGAAAGTAACAGACCTTTTCAAATAAATAAAAGACTGTTAAGACGATGAAAGTGTTTTTATCCCACAGAATAGTGAACCAGTTTGGACGTCTCGAATTTCGTCTCATCCTTCTCGCATGTTTCGTGCAACCTTTCAACGTTCTTAGACTAATTCACAAGATGGAGATGAAAGCAGCTGAACTAGCTTCCCCCATAGTATTACTGGCAATGCAACGATACGTTCCGACGAGATGCTTTTCCATACGAGTCAACTGCATCCAGGATGTTTTCATAAAGGGTTCCGGACCGTCGCTTGTGTTCACAACGCCTTCGTGTTCCTCACCTGCGTAAAAAGAAAGTAAAATATACGTGATTACTATCTATATTGTTTGTCTTACTTGTGGTACAATAGACTATTTAATGGCGCACTTGGTAATTTTACCACCATGTCCCCAAGGGTTGAATCAAATTCCCAAAAAATGTCTGGTACGGGGAATCCTTTGACTTCACAGTTCAAGGCCACTCTTTGTCCGGAAATCGAAACAACGTCTCTGAGCTGAGTTAGTATCCAAGGTCGACTTGGACATGGCCCCAAATGCTGCAGCTTGAGGGAGGAATTTTTGAGCCTCATAGCCTCTTCATGAAGGGCGCAGGGCGTTGCGTAAGTCTCGTTGTTACTCCCGCAGGCTGGACTTTGCTCCATGCAGACGCAAACTGCTTCTGGCTCATCCTACACATCTATTTAGTTAGTCGAGAATCGGCTTGCACACGGCAATAACTTCTATATATATATAAAGTCGGTCTGATTGTTTGATTGCATGGCGGTTACTGTCCAACCCACACCGTGAGAAATAAAATGATGAGAACACGGGTCAGCGACACCATCCATCCCAACGATTCGTTACAATTTATTGCATGAACGTGGGAGTTGATTATTGCAGTAAATCAATGAAACAATTGTGTAGCCCTCTATTGCATTTTCAGAATAAACCTAATACCTAATACATTTATCACGCTTAGAGAGCTAACAGAATTTTTAGAAGGGGATCATTCTGTCTTAGGTATCAGACAAGAATAAATAAAATTTTAAGTAAAACAGTGTTACTGATATTTACAATATTAAACAGGTAACAGATATGGTATTTACTTCCTCGAATTAAATTCTCAAGGAAATATTACACTAAATACCATTAATACCGTAAGTTATACCAAGCAATCAAATTAATCCTTCTCAAAAGTTTTACCGACTACTATACCTCATCGTGTAGATCAGAACGTAATTGGCAAAGATAATTTCTCGCACAGAATCCTTCATTACGACTCTTGGAAAGTAATTCGGGAATACTAGCATTCCAGCAACTATCCCCATCGAGCCTGGCGCAAATACCAGCAGCGCAACATTCACAAGAATCAGGAACAGAGCCCAGAAGGCATTTACTAGGATCATCAGGGCATCTGAAGTTATATATAAAAAAAAAACAATAATAATTCTTCTCTCCATTTTTAATATCTCAATAGTACTTTTGCCCACCTGTAATCAGCACACTCATTACAACCCTCGATCTGCACTTTCTTGGTTACGTTCTGTACGACATTCTCTTCCACAAGACATTTCACTTGCTGTCTTGTAGTAATGCCCAACAATAGTACCAGGAACACTCCCCTACGAGTCATTTCACCGACTGACAATGGCTGAGCGCGACACGTCCAGACCACGAGGATGGACAAGAGAAGCAAAGAGAGGGTATGAGATACTGTCCCGTATTGCGTGACTCTACGCGTGTACAGTACGACGAAGAGGAAGAGTGTCAGACGTAGATAATTCGTGTTAGTTAATTTGTGACAGCTCTTTACAAAGAGATCAGAAGGAAGTGATCATTCGACAGAAGCGCGCAATAGCTGCACTTTTTGGCAACTAATTATCAGTTATTTATAGTAGATAATAAATATCGTAAAGGTTATGTTTTCTGTTTGTTATGTTATGCTTTCCGATTACACCATGTAATAACATTCTTTTTTGTGATAAAATGATTTTTTTACTTCGATTATCTTTATTTACTTACTCGATGAAACTTATTATATAATTAATTTATCAGCGCATCCTGTTCACATTCCTCTGCGCGCTGCACTAAGTTAGGCAGAAAGTGTTTTACATTGGCATGTTTCGTTTAGTAATATTCGCTTTTGAGGTATTTGGAATGTGTATGGGATAATAAATTTCGAGGGCATTCTAGCAAGAGTTTGTACATTCTGGGCAATAACTTTGACCACAATTTCTGATATATTTATTTCGGTTCGCTGCGATTTACATAGATATTAAATGATAAACGTAAAAATACATTGATTATGACGTCACAATCACTCATTGAATTTATATTTAACTTTTTCTCGTGACTTTTTATGCAAATCGTTAGCTGTTTTGTAAGAACTTTTTAATCTCATTCGTTAGAGCAATATTTTACATGTTGAAGGATCATATATTTTCTATATTAATCTTCTCTTTGCTATTACCCGGACTCTGTACGGTTTTTTTTATATGCTTCTCTATTTGTTTCTTATCGTTATTTAATTCTGTAGATAAGAGTGACACACACTTCAAAACAGTGTTTGATCTATTTTCATCAGTTTTTTTTGTAACCGTGTTTCTATTTTTATCGTGTGAAGTACTCTGAGCGTTACAATTTATTGCACAACAAAATTCGCAACTTGATGCGCAGGACATTTTATCAGAGCCGCATACGCATTGTCGAGGATACTTTTGATCTTTGGACAAACACTTGTTGTCAGTTGGTTGATCATTTAAACGAATATTGCTAGAAGTGCAATTCAAAGCACAACAGTAATTGCAGTCAGCTGCGCAGGAAATTTCGTTAGGTCCACATTGGCATTGTATTTTTGGAAAATCATCCCTTATTGTATCCTTACCAGAAGTTTCATACGAGTCTGCAGCCAAGAACGGTAGAGGTTTCAATTGAGAACCTTGATTCTGCGAATTCCAAGGTTTCTTGAATTTAGGACTTGCTGTGGCGCATTCGAAAGCGCAGCAAAAGGTACAATCAGGTGCGCAGGACATGCCGTCATATCCGCATATGCATTGCCCACGAGATTTCGCAAGTTCTCCATGATCGATTGGAATATAACAGGTATGGTCGTCGATAGTTCTAGAATTTTTTTGAAATTCTGCGAATTTTACAAAATGTCTTGTATCTAGTTTCTGCACCAATTTGTCGAATTGTTGACCCACGGAACAAGTCGGTATACGTATTTCGGTTGTTTTGTCAAAACAATCAAGACGATCAATTTTTCGAGGTTTTGTAGAAACTTTTTCATGTAAATTACTGTCCAAAATATTCTTCTGCTTTGATGAATTTGAATATTTCTGAACAGGGGGTGTGACTTGCTTTTGGATACATGTGAATGAGTTAGTGGAAGGTGGTGCGGATGAGCTACGTAATCCCCCAGGTGGTGGAGGGAACCACGTCCAAGAAAAGACAGCCAAACATGTTGGGCATTGAAAATTACTTGGTCTCTTAGGCAAATGATAAAAATTGGAATTATTCTGAAACATAGACACGCTTCCAGAATTGTGATTGCAACATTGTAGATGCAATGCTGAGATTCTACAAAAAAAGACGTAATATAACTTAATGAATTAAAAATCTTATAGAGTACAGCAACCAATCGTTTTCTATAGTAAAGGAATAAATTACTTACCTTTTCTCATCGATTTCTGTAGAATCCTTAAAGCCGATATCATCCGCTTCAACTTCTGTAAGAATAAAAACAATATAGAATATACATAAAGAAACGGATACGACATATTCTAAAATTTATTAACAGCCCCCAAGAGTTTTTAGAAGACCTAGTCAGCATAGCTAATACCAACCTGATAGGACAATTGAACTACAAATAATTATACAATTTTTTAATATGTTCGTAAAAATCATTTAATCATCGACCAGAAAATCTCGAACATACTTTCTTGACATTGAAATATCGGTGGTAGAGGGCAAGGCTGGACGCCCAGGTAACGGCAACGAGGATCAGCAGGACGAAGGAAATGAGGGTGAGTGGACCAGGCACAAAAATCGAGTGGCCAATGCTCCCAAGGTAAGAGATTAAATTGCAGCCACCCCTTTTGCACTTCCAGTTGCAGTTGCAGACGCAGGTGCAAGTGCATATTGGTTCCACGTCGCCGCCACCTACTGGAGGCACCACACCGTCATACACCTTTAGTCACAAGAGTACATACAACCATCAGTTTTTATCTTACAAAAAATTTTTATTATTGGTTTTCACACTGTAATTTCACAACGTAGGAAATGTACAGAAATTAATCAAATTTTTTTCTATCTATTCGATTCATCCGCTACTGTTCATCGCAAGAATTTCTATTTTTAGGAACTTTTGTTTTAGTTTGTATCCACGATTCTAATCATGACTTAATTTTTGGAAAAATCTTTATAGCCCATGGACCACCATTTGTTAATCGTCGCCGATCACGAGCTACAGGTTCGCCTCCTGATTTTCGTTTGTTTCGAACAGGGGATGGGACACTATCGATCGGTGTTCGATTAACCTCTGCGGCATTCGATCGCAATGCTACAGGGGTGGCTGATTTAGAGGATGGCCGGGGAGAGGCGGGACCACTTTGTGCTACCGATGGTATAGTTTTCATAATTGAACGTTTATTAGGAACTGTCAATAAATTGATATGACCAGGTGAACCACCGATGCTACAGGACTCTTCAGTGTCGGCGATAGTAGAAGATACCACGGGTATAACCTGTGAACCATTTGCCGATTGCATATATATAGCTGCATCAATTGGTTTTGACGAAATGTTTTTAGAAGATCTCTGATTAACTAGTTTAGTGTCATTAGCTGAAGTTTCATTATAATTAATGTTAATGACTATAGATTCTGTACTACTTGGACTTGCAGCTGCATATTCCGCAAAATCTTTATCGACAGATTTAAATTTTTTATCATCATCTGCATCGTCTGATATCAAAGCATCAGCGCAATTCAAAGAACAACAATAATCGCACTCGGCAGCGCAGCCTCTCCCGTCAGATCCACAATCACACTGATTAGCCCTGCCAATCTCTCCATCATCTCCATCTCCTTCATGATCGCTAGAACCGCAATTACATGGAGACTGACCTGATCCTCTGTATGGCGTGGAACACGTGCTCGAGCCACCAGGTGAAGACGACCTGGCAAATGATCTTGTAGGCGATGAAGTCGAGGATCGGTAGAGTGTTGGAGTGCGACATGGTGGGGCCATTTTTCGACAGGATCCACATGGCGGTATTGGACGACATGGCACCGGAGGTGGAGTACCAGGTCGACAAGGTGACCTTGGTGGACAGGGAGATTCAGATCGACAAGGTTTCACTCTTGGAATTGCACTGCGACATTTGATGGAGGTGCAGGGATCACAGGGTGGAGGTAGACAAGGTTGACACTGAGTGCAACAACATTTGGGACCTGGTGGAAGTCTTGGCATGGGACAGCATAACTTAGCGTGAGGACATCGGATCTTGGTTCTCGGGAATCTTCGTTCACTAGGTGGGCATGCGCATTCTGGTGAAGATGGACAATCGCAGGAGCATTCCCGATCACTGCGGGCATCGACTTGAACCGGAGGTGGACAGTTGCAATTCCTCGGCATCGGTTGACACAGACAGTAACCACCTATGCATTGACAGCAACTTCTTTTCTTCAGAATTGGACGAGGCGATGGGGCACAGGGTTGGCAACTGCTTGGAATCTGACATGGAATCGGACAAGGATCTGGCACCGAGCAGCGTGTAGCTGGTGGACATGGTGGAGGACATGTAGAAAGATTCGGTGGACACTTTTCTATTTGACGATTGCAACCAGGAGGTGGACATCCTTCGTATAATCGTAGAGGAGTGAACTGTTCTAGATTCGGTGAACAACAGGATGTCATACTTGGTGGACCGCAAGCTCCACCTGCTAGACGATCATCGCAGCATTCCTGACGGTTTCCAAAAATAGTCGAGTTTTTTCAAAAAATCCTCTCTGGTCTCGAGGATCATACCTGACAATCGGGTGCTGGGAGTCTGGACGTGGAACAAGAAGGTAGTGGTGGTGCACACGGATGGCAAGGAGCAGCAATCTTACTAGAATGTTCACAATGATGAAAATTTTGTTAGAAAAGTTACACTATTTTTTTAAGTTTTCATGACTTTTTCATTAATAAAATTTCTCACCATGGTCGACAGTTGCAGCACTTGCAATTCTCCTGGCGACCATGATCACTCCATTGCCGACGTAATTCACAGAAATTTGACAGCCACTCGCAGTTGGGCTTTGGGGGAATATTTCGATTCCAAGCTTCTTCTTCGGCGCATTGACACGGTCCTGGACAAGCTCCAGTTGCGGCGGTTCCGCTCGGACGAAATCCACCACAATCAGCACGATCCAGGCAGCCCACGTTATTTTGACACAAGCATGATCGGATGCGAGGTTCTGACGCAGAACATCCTGTTTTTGAGTCTGCACAACTCGAACCTGTTTTGATATTTAAATAGGATTTCAATCCACCAGGAATTGTCGAAGTGATGTCTGAGAAAAAAGATCCTCAATCCTTCAATCCTCAACAAGAGGATTGAAACAAAAGTAGAGCAACCTCTTCAGAATTTCTGTATTATAGATATATTTAATAACCCTCAAGAGTCTTTAGATTACTTTATAAACTCAAGAATTACATGAAATGTTAAATTTACTTGGATAATATAACCTTCTTCTTGTTCTTCAGATCCCAAGGATATTTATAAAACTTAAATGGAGTTCGCTAAAAGTTGAACTCATATCAATCCACAAAGTTCACGGACGTTTGACTAACCACAACATCCCGTTCCTGGGAAACGTTCCTGTCCACCCATTCCTTCACAGCACGACATGGCAATGTCACTTTTGGCAGCAAAGATAGTTATTCACTTTAAATTTATGACAATTGATGTTCCAAAATATGGACGTGTCCTTCGAGTTACTTTACATTTTTCTGATTTGTCGTTTCGCTGCATTTTATTGAGAAAACAGATTCATAACCGGGATGCAGGATTTTACCTGACATCTTGAGTGTTCCAGCATTCCTTCAGACCAACTCGGGAATCAAAAAAACAAAGAAACCACGATTGACCGTTTTGTTTTTAATTTTCAAAGCTAATGCTACTATTCAGGCAATTCTAACACCGTACAAATGCATAGTGCGATCTAGTCAGAAAGTGAGAAAAAGCTTTTCAAGCATTACTCTTTTTTATTTTTAACTAATACGTGAAAATATTTCTTAATTTATCTTCCTCAAGAAAGAAATGTTGGATAGGCTTCATTTAAATCCAACTGCCGTAATTTGAGGAAAAGCCTAAGAAAATGAAACAGACCTAATGGTTGCTATTACACAAAACGGAAAGTACATATTTTTTAATTGAAACATTATTCTCAAAGATGACGTCTAAAACAAATAGCTTAATAGAAGTTATTTTACAAATCTATTAAAATTAAAAGAAAGTAATGGTTGCAAAGTTCTTCTCTTTTTTAACGTTCTAATAATAATACACGGCTAATCAGCTCAAATGCACAAGCTGAAGTTGGCTTTTTTACAGAAAACAACTGCACGGGCTACCTTCAATTGGTGCGTTTGAGTTATATAACCCCACATAATATGTATGTACTACGTTCCGTTAGAAGTGAGTTACAAAACAATAGCCTTAATTATTTTGAATGTACTTGCAATTAGTTATAGCATAACAAAATTAGGCACTAATTTTTGAATATAGCATAGAATATGTTTCTTAGAGGTTTAAATAACTATGTGTAGATACATTTTGAATACGAAGCCATTTGATTCATCAAGCTATAGGCTACTCTAACATAAGTATAAAAGATGGAATTAATTTTTTCTCAGTCCTCTCGTAAGCGCTGTACACCTTTTGTTAAGAGAATTTCTTTGTATAATTTCACATAATTTCAATAACCAGATTCATTATTAAAGTAATTAATCAACATTTCTTATTCATGTTGTATGGAAGACAAGAAATTATACCTTCTATTGTCGACATTTTCATTATAATTCACTTTAGCTTCCGTTTTCCTTCTATTGGATTTACATTTAACGCCAGGTAAGTACAAGTTTTGCCTCATCTTTCATCAGTTCTCCTTATTGTAATTGTAAGACAAAATCGTTAATTAACGATTATTCCATTTATTATATTACCTCTTATATTTGCATGACTCTTGTTAGAAATCAAGACAATTTAAAATTAAGAAACTATATTAATGAAGGTCCACGGTATTGTATATATATAGATATGTAAAAGGAGTGAAGCAGCAATTATAACGATTATCTCGAATTCATCGCCCCATTGAATAATAGGTATAATTTCAACTGAGTATATTAACACTGAAGAATTATTAAGTTCAGCTTAACGGGACTTGATACAACAACCGTAACGCATTCTTCTTCTTCTTGGTCTTTTTCAACGGAAAAGTATTCTTTCTGCTACTTCTTCCTTCAAAGACATAAAGGCATATCAGGTTTGGTTTATTCAAAGAAGCTGCAGCGACTGAATTTGGTTGAACATAGAAATCAAATGGATGCGCTAACTTCAGTTTATGTGTTTGTCTGGTTTGTATATATAATGTATATAATTAACTTTACAGTTGGAAGAAAAAGAAGAAGAAGACGAAGACGAAGACGATGTTGGATAAGCTCCGTGAGCTTGAAAGCAATTACAAAATATTTCCCAGCGTTAAACCTCTGTAACAGTCATTTGGTGATATTAAATGCAAATAAATATTACTACAAAATATTCACTGGCCAACAATTAATTTACAAGATTTTCACAAAAGTAATTAACAATAATATATTTTATTATTTCAACCCGTATTACAGACCTAGAGGAATGTCAAGCGACGTTCTCGCCATCTGTGAGTATTGCCGTGAACTTGTTATTTGATATTTATCAGCTAGTGAAAATAAAAATTGCAGATAAGGTAAATATTTTTTCTACTTAGAGTTTTGTACATGTGCTACTGGATGTCGCTATCACAAAATTTAATTACCATTTCGGATTTCCGCTTTAGTTCTAGAATACAGAACATTAGCAAGAAATGTTTTTTGTTTTATACTTAGAGCATTTTCGATTCAGACAATTTTATTGCGTTGAGTGGACGGTGTAATCCGTTACAAGTGCAACAATATATGCACCACACAATATTAAGCCAATCGAAGTCAGAAACATTGTGTATTCTTCTCAAATGTTGCACATGATTGGTTAATCCTCTCTAAATTCTGCACGATGGAAACGTAGTCAGTGTCGCAGCTAAACTGCATGTTTGCGATTTACGGCCAAACGCTGCACGATTTCGAAAATCTGATGTGGCAACCATTGAATGATTTTATTGCGCATCGAATTAGTATATTATATTTCTTTTTTAATTTCCTTTTCGCAAAATAAAAAATTATTTTCGCCAATTCAAGTGATACCGGAAAAAAAAAGAAACAAAAAATAGGATAGTGGCAAAAAGGCAGACTCGACTGTGCGACGAATAACATCCAGAGACATCGGACTCTTTATACCATCTGTTTCTCAAATACTGTTATATATACTAGTAATTTTGGTTGGCTGTAGCTTGTGAGAAGTTATTAGAATCCGAAGCCATCTAGCAAAATGTACAAGAAACAGTTTGGAGCATGGCGATTGATGGTGAACACACACGCACTATTTATTAGAGTTGACCCGTATAGGGTTGAGTCCCACTCTAATTACTATAAAAATAGAAATGACTGTTAGCTACAATAAGCAATCCGATCGAGACGGAATCGAATTAAAACGTGGACGTACCTTCTTGAAAATGGCAAATCAAACCAACGGACCAACAAGAAAAGACAGAGTACAGAGACATTGATCCATTTCATTTCGTTATTCTAAGTCGTTCGTGCCAATCGGGCATTACATGAAAAATTAGGGAATCTTGTAGCAACCTTGTACATTCAAGAAAAGATATACAGTAAAACCTCGATAATTTGAAGCGAACGGAAACTAAAATCGTGCAATGATGAAGGTTTTTTCAACGAGCACGGTAATGGCTGTAAATGGGCTACTACCGTCACTAGATGCAATCCAATTGCAACTATCAAATAGTCTGTGCAATAAAAGAGGTTCCAACTATCGAGGCTTCACTGTAAAAGTGATTGTAACGCTATTTTATAGTAAGGTATACAGGAAAACTAAATATGAATATTATTTTAGGTATAAACGCACCACTCACTTCCTTAGTAAAGCAAAGAATTTCGCAAAGTACATCTTGGAAAATAAGAATTGCAGGAAGACATTTGATTAGTATTTAGTTTCCGTATAGGCAAAGACTAACATATCGTTCTGAAAAATCAGTATATAGGGCATTAAAATTGAAGAACTTTTTACTTCTAAATCCGTTTTAACATGGAAAAGATCATTCATGTCCCATGCAGTAATAAACAGTATTCTTATTAATATGTCAATTTTTACAACGGTAATCCTTAACGATTTTGTAAAAAACATAAATAATAAAAAGATATTAAAAATCCACGATGTTAGAGCTTCCACTTGAAACGCTGCGAAAATGATGTCAGATAGTAAAATTGTTCCAAATTTTGCGCTAAAACAGTCACTTTTCCGTGCCGTATGTTTCGGTTAATTATAAAATTCAATATCGTTATTTTCGAGTTAAATAAAAAATGCCAAAAAATACATGGCTAAACTAGGCTTTGTGCTATTGATTTTTAATAACCCGCAAACTATTAATCTCATAATAAAAAATCACTAATTCATTTTGTTACATTACATTCTCTTGCTATTTTATTGTAAGTTCGAACGTTGGCCTGTAACGTTCTAGCAAACAAAAGATTGCACCTTTAACCCAACATTACTCGCACGGAGTGATCACATCATCCCAACTCAATGCTTTTCAATTAGGAAATAAAATCGCGCGAGCATTCTCGGGTTAATAAAGATTCGAGTAGTTGATTTTTTGGTTTAAACATGTGGGTTTGAACTACTGCAAAAAAGAAATACTTTTAAAATAAAACGTTCTCGATGTCATGACATCAAATAACTTAAAAAATAAAAATGTAGAAACAAAGATATAATTGCTGACAGAATTCAAATTGAAATTTATTTCTTTTTAAAGTTAACTGTGTTTTTATTCTTTTCTGATTGTATTCTTCAATGAAAGACACCCTAATAAAGTGCATCAGGCCCTACTCAATTACAGTTAGGTCTCTGAGGATCTCACCCAATCGAATGCGGCCACACTGGTCACGTGACCGTCGTTTATGGCGTATCGGTCGGTGCTTCTCTGTAACCGGTGCGATTCGTATGAATGTTTATTCGTTATATCCTTGAAAGGAACGTTAATTTCATGAAAAATATTTATTTGTTTTGACTATTGATTGTGTGTTGATATACGATGTTCATGTGTAATTGTTATTTTTATATTGCTGCGCAAGAAAGTCATGAAATGCATTCGTATGAACATAACCGCCGTTAAAAGCCCTCCTTAGGCGTGCGTACTGCTCCGTGAGATTCGAATATGAAGAAACGTATTTAGCTCTTTATTCAGCAAACTGCGAAAATGGAAGACTTTAACGAGGGGGTTGATGGTAAACTTGCATCGAGATTGCGAAAAGTCAATCCAGAACAGTTTCATACTCTTGTCAAAATGCACCTGTCTTTCGAATTGGATCTTAATACGGAAGAGTGAGTATTGTAAACTCTCAATTGCATCCGTTTTCTTGATTGTTCTGTAATATTTTATTTTAATCAATTAATATTAATTTTATGTGTGCTGTATCATATATTAAATATCATTACTAGAATACGCCCTGTTGTGTTTGAAAATTAGGAATGAAAGGATATTGAAAGGAAATGTAAACATTAAACTTACAATCATATTGCAATTAAATTGCATTTTATAAAAATGTAATAAATATAGCATGCATTACGGGAACATTGTTTTTAGTTGCATATCTTAGTATCTTATGTAATCTTCTATTGTCTTGTCTCTTGTCTTTATTTTTACATATATTGTGTTACAAGTTTTGCTTGAAATATATGATCATGTCAATGTGTACATAGTTTTGAATCAAGTTTGGACAAGATTTGTGCGCCATCCTGTCAATGTGTTTTGCACGCATTGGGTAATGTTTGGCGTGAAGCTAAAAGTCTAATCTGTTCTTCGAGTCCTTCTGTGCTGAATACAGGATGTAATCAACCGTTCTGTTTATGGTTGGTACTCTCTATTACAGCTATTTCTGGATATGCTTGGTGATGGATTATTCTTTATCGAATATGAAGTATTTATCATTCTGGGAAAACAATGTCTATTAATCACTTATAAACCTTTAATGCTAATGTCATTTACCAGTAATAAATTGCAACCCTCTGGTATATTTCAGCAGTGATTGTGTGACAGAGAAAGCAAAAGAAAAAAAATGGGGTTTACTAAGCTTCTCAAAAAAGCCAAAGTCGACAATGAACCTTCAGAAAGGAATGGAAGGAATTGCCTTAACTCAGGAGGGAATTACTCAGGTTAAACAATTGATTGAATACCTGTCAAAAGAACAAAGTAAGTTTATCAATAAATTATAAAACATCATTACCACTTTATTTTTAAATAAATATTTATTAATACTTCCTCTTGTTAAAAACAACTTATTCAGGTATTGTTCAAGAAGGAATTTTTCGACGCACTGGAAAGTTAACACGACAACAAGATTTAAAGACAGCATTGTGCCAAGGTGTACCCTTAGATCTTGAAGATGGTCGATTTAGCGTTCATGACTGTGCCTCTGTATTGAAAGGATTCTTGGCAGAATTACCAGAACCTTTATTGACTGATTTACATTATCCCGCTCATTGTCAGATGGCTGGTAAATTTTCTTGAATTAACCGTATTTAAGGCCTTGGGTAATAATAAACTATCATTGAACATTTATTTTGCAGAATTATACAGTTTGGACGCAAATACAAATGACTCAAGATTATTACGATCTTTACAGCTACTGCTGTTGTTACTTCCGACTGAGAACAGGACTTTACTAAAGCACGTCCTAATACTATTGAACAAAACAGCTACTTTTGAATGCAGTAACAAAATGAATTGTGACACTCTAGCTACACTTTTTACGCCTCATTTAATGTGCCCAAGGAAATTATCTCCAGAGGCGCTGCACATCACCTCTCAGAGTCTGTCAGGACTGGTTGCTTTCATGATTAGGAAAGGCATGGACTTATTTGAAATTCCCCCAAAACTGGCCACTGATATTAGAGCTTATTGGGTAGAACAAGAGAGAAAATTGTTGAGTCCTAAAAAAACTGATGTATGTCTTATATGAAATTTTGATTTTATTATTATCAAATCTTGAATGGCGAAGTATAAGTTTCTTTGATTGCAGTTAAACGAATCAACATCCGATGCAACGAGTACAGCCCATACGGTTTTCAGCTTTGTAGATCACAAGCTGACTGCTAAAGCGAATTCTACACAAGATACGCAGGCAGCTTTGGCTCAGCTTTATGCTCATATACAGGCGATGCCCGAATCCGCAAAAAAACGAAGGCTCGTTAAACAGTTCAATAAGGAAAATGGTCAAGGCACTCCCAGGCAAGTGAAGCACTGCAGAACGAAAAGTCTGGGAGACTCGATAAAGAAACATATCTTCCAAAAGAAACTTCTAGGTCATAAAAAACTTATTGAAATTAATATAGGCTGCAATATCAGCAGATCGAGTAGCGAGGAAAACATACTATCGACGGTAAGTAATATTCGATCTTTGCCCTCCTGTGGCTTTATTGAATGTGTTCTGTGGACTACCAAAACAAAAACCTTGTTTCTTGTATCTCAAATCCTCTATACATGTTCAATTGACTAACAAGATCGTTGCACGTATAACGCAGCTAATCCGCCTGATTGCATATTTCACATAGAGTCTCGAAAAGTCGCTGCTCCCGTCGAAAACACTATTCAGTAAATCGGACGACGAACTTAGCATAGATAATTCCGATACACTGGAGAGTGAGAATCTGCTTCAGATAAAGCATATGAGTAACAGTACAGGCAGCCTGGATACGCCTACTTTAGGAAGCTATAAGGGACAGAAGAAAGTGATGTTAATGAGTTTTGTAAATATTGGAGAGGAGGACGAGAGGCCAATTAAGTGCAGCAAAAAAGAATCCACGCAGAGATTAGAGAAGAAAGAAGAGATAATGATTGGTGATACTAGCGCCACCATAAAATCAGACGAAAAAGTATCACCAATGGATGAAAAATGCACTAATAACAAGAGTCGTAGTCTTCACGATATTAGTCGTTCTGCTACAGTAACTTTGTCGCGAAATCTCAGCGAGCCCAATGACTTGTATTCACAGACCGCGTTTAATGAAATCGATGAAAAGGAAAAGGAACTAGTCAGACAAATTTCGGATACAATATTTCCAGTGTCTCGATGCTCTAATATAGAGGTCGTCTTCACACCAAGAAATTCGATGCCTGATCTTAAGTCGACGCGTTCACCGCCAAAATTAGATCCCTCATTTAGTAGCACGTCAATTCATTCCCCACCAATGGCAAAGAACAAATTTTGGAATTTATACAACGCGCATACATCAACGCCATCGAATTTATTACGACGAAGCCTGGTTACTAATGATTACGCACTGACGCCTATCACGGATCATGATAAAAGCATGAGTCCTATTACTCAAAGTGCAACCAAGATGAGCAAGGCCATGCAGGTATGTGCATGCATTTGCTTGCATTCTTTTATATATTCTTTGCTTTATTTTGTTCGTTAAGTATCTTATTTCTAATCGCTTGCATACAAATTACGAATGTTCCGATATGAAAATGTTTATACTGTGTATTGAAATTTGCACGGATAATATTTAAAAGCCCAATTTACTAAATATGCTATATATGTGTCATGCATATTTTGCGTCATTATATGTCATTAGTTATAATATTGTTATTTATTTATTTATTTATTTATGAATATATGAATTCTATAATAGGAAACTATGATGACACCCCGATCTCGGAAACCAGTTATAATGGTATCTGGTTCGAATCTTTGCAATCTGGCGACTCTCAACAATGGATGGTCACAGTATGGTTCAACGACAAATTTACGCGGATCAAATATAGATCTCGTTGGTCGCAAAAGTTGCACTTCCATTCTAGAAGAGTCACAAAAGGCAGATAGTACCACTAGTGAATTTATTCCGTTAGACAACACTGACTCGGAGAACAAGGAGAATAATATTTCTGACAATAAATGTCAAGACCGAAATTTTGTCACATCTATGGAAGACAATTATGAATCTACCGTGCAACGAAGTCCTGCTTCCATAACGAGTACCTTCAGGGAATATTTGTTATCTAGAAGTGTGCTCACTGCAAGTCCAGTCGATCTTAGCTTTACATCGCGCACTGGCGATTTCGAACAGTCTGAATCGGATTTGAACATTCTAAACGAGGACAGATTGTCCGATAGTCTACTGCATTGTCTAGATGGCAATAATCCTGGATCCGATACATCGGGTATAGTTTCAGGAAGCACGAACAGTGCTAATAATTCCATGGAAAAGATTGAGGACGTGGTACTGACCCCTAGGAAAAGAGGCACCAGCTTACAGCGAAATGATTCCAAACGATCAGTCAGAGAAAAAACAGTGACGAGTAAATTGAAAAATCAAGCTCTGAAGAATAAACAGCTCAGCGAATCAACATTGCATTCAATGAAACTCAAGGAAACATTCCAAGAGACATCTTTCTAGCCTGTAAAGGGTGTATACTTATTGTGTAAGTAAAACGTAATTAAATTGAAACACCTAAAATTCACTGTTTTGACCATGTATTTGCTATTATATATTTTCTATTCAAGTTATTGTTATTCAACGTCGACTGCAACCTGGTGACTCAATCATTTGCTGAATTTTTTTCCAGTTTTATAGCAATATTTTGCTACGTGATATACTACTAGATAACTGGAAGACATGACTTCAATAATTTATTCATGAGTGAACTACTGATTTTGAATAAATGGAACTGTTGGCATATTCGGACTTCAAAAGATAATGGTAGTTTAGACATTTCATCGCGTTTATTAATAAATTATACTCAAAAGTACGAATTCATTCTGTTAGCACTGCCAAAAAGTCAAAGCATGTGGGATATGCTTTATAGATAATTGTATTTTGCATAAAGTAAGGTGCATGCCTGAACAGTTGGTAATAAAAATATAGAAACTCTTACTGTATGTGATTGTAATTCACTCCCATTTATCATATTAACAAAATATATTGTGTATGTGAAATGATTATTATTTATTCAAGATACAAAAATCATTTCTATTCAGCTGTACGAATTCATTTCCTTTTGTAATGAACAATGTGTGATAATGTACATAGATTCCTTTTTCTACTCAAAGATTATATCTATGTACGTCGGATAATAGTACAGTACAAGTTCATTCATCAGAAGTTGACAAACTGATGTAAATAATCTGAAAAATGAGAAATGGTCTTGAATAATGCTCACTTATTCGGAGCTGCGTGAGGATGCAGAAGATGAAAGAGAGGTAGTAGGAAGAGAAGGTATGGGTCAGAACATATCATCGTGTCCTAAGTCAGGAATATATGAAAGTCCACGCTCCTTCAAAGCTTTACTCATAAGCCGTTCTTGATCCTGTTTCAGTTCCTGCTCTCTTCTCTGTGCATCCAGAATATCATCTACCGATACCTCAGACAATGGTAGGTCCTTCTCCTTTTCTCTATCCTACAGAGAAAATACCAATTTAAAAAACACCAATAACAATTGTCTCAAATATAATTCTTTTAAAATTTCAATTGCCCTTACAATTTCACCTAGAAGTACAACATTTTCTCCTCTCACAATGAAAACTCCTCTAGGTATATCACCATATTCTTTACCAACATGAATCCTCTCAATAGTGCGATGTAGCACTAAGTTTGCAAACTGATCAACACTCCTAAGATATCCGATTAGAGTTCTGCCATCCCTCAATAAAACCATAAGCTTCTCTAAACGCAAAAAGAAACATAATATGATTAATGCGTTACAAGAAGAAAAATCGAGAGGTTAGCTGTCAGACTAACCTACTGCAATCTTTATCTATTGAAATGTGACTGAATGACAGAACGGCACGTACTATCAAGTTCTTCGAGAAGCGATGCCGTCCCTGGCACCACGTTCATTTTAATTAATATCACTTTACGTGGTGAGTCCTAATATTTTTACAAGAGCTTTGCATACAACGAGTCTTCAAGAATCGAACCCGCGCCGCTATCTCGTTAAATGCGCGGTAAACGTATATTGAGAAGCCAAGCTTTATCGATAAAGAAGTACAAGATTCCTTTGAGGGTAAATTGCGTAAAAATGCTGTCTTATGAAATCTCTTCCCTTCTTACAGCACAGTATTATTAAGATCGAGAACAATAACAGAAATAGAATCGGTGAATGGGAAACATAAACGAAGACTCCGGATATACGAGTAAAGTGGAACAAGGACTTGCTCCATATCTTCCAGCAATAGAGAATTCAATCACTTATTTCCTGCAAATACACGACAAAGCATACATTTCTACCTTATAGACAAATCTACGAAATTTTATCAAGAAATCCATCTGGGCAATCCACCATAAAACCGCGTGACTGTTTTCTTACGTAACCAGTTGTATAAGATCAATCTCCTAAGCGTAACTGTAGGAGGAATGACTGAGACGCATGGGTGACCTTTCACAGTGATTGCAAATAGGCCATAATGCCAAGGATGGTACTATATACTTATGCTTGGAGGATATTTTATTTCCCGTACCGGACACAAAATAAAAATCACCAATTACGAAATGGCATACAGTTCCGTAATAAAAATAATTAATAAATCTGCATATAAGGACAGGAAGTAACAAAGAAACTTTATTTCTCCAGTAGAAAGTGCGATAAAATCGACATTACATGTATATTAATAACGGATATTACGAATGATAAGAAGAATTCGTTTCCTAGAAGTGCTCTAAATTTTTTGAGTGGCTAATGCCTTTCAAGTTGTGTACTTTCCCTTAATTGACAACAACAGCAGCAAGTACTTCGCCTGCAGAGACAATGACAACACGAGGAATTCACTTTTTCCGCATCCTGGTACAGTGCAATGATATTTAACTGCCGTCGTTCCTTTCATGCTGAATTCCTTCGTCTCCTGCGTCATCATCTCATTCTTTCAAATTTCTGTTGTTAATATAAAACTGTAAATCCATCAGGATACGTAACGGAGGTAGAAGGAGGTGCTTGGATTCTCCTACATCCTAAACTTATCCTCTTCACTTTCACTTCACTCATCTCGTCGCGTGTTATACGCTTTTGCTCTCATGCTCAGAGATATCGTGAAACTCCATTCAAACAGTGCTTACGACGTTTATTGTGTTATCGGTGACATTTGACATGGAGTATTACGCCTGGTGCGTTCTTAGTATCCTGTGCTTGTTACATATTCCTTGTCTTTGTGAGGAATTCTTTGTAAGTGGTAGCTAACCAAGCATAATTATAATTATATTATATTATTAATGAAAAAACAGTTTAATAGTCAGAGAATGATTCAAATTTTCTGAACGTAACATACTTGCTGACCTCTTTGCTTCTAGCTAATTTCAATTAAACGTATTTCATTCTACCTCATGTATATAATTATTAGTTCATTAATTAGGGAATTTATTATAATTGTTATTCGTTTGCGTTTGATCTCTTTCATGGACATATTCCTTCTAATTAACGTTACAGAACACCACGCCGCCTCCAATATATTCGAATTTCTCATGCGTGGGCAGAGCGATGGGATTTTATGCGGATATTGAGGCCAATTGCCGCATTTATCATACCTGCGATGATCAGGGTAATAAATTTACCTACCATTGTCCCGAGAAGACGGCATTTCGACAGGAAGCCATGATATGTGATCACGCTCACCTGGTTGATTGCCAGAAAGGCAAACGCGTAGCAAAGATTACAGAATCACATGAAGGCAGGACTACTGCCAAATCCTTAGTCGACAGAACCGGACCGAACAAAAATTCTCAATTCCCTTTTTTCAAGGAATATACCACCCAAGTTCCACCAAGATCTTTTCGAATAACTCAAAAGCCGTTTACCGTGAATACGACACCGAAATTAATGAATAATAAAAATCTAGTGTATTCCCTGGGAGCTGGTATTAACATTGGCCGTCACGAGGACACCAAGAATTTTTTCAATATTCGAAATAATCAAGTTTCAAATCCTGTTACCAAACCGGTAACAGGTTTTGTAAATTGCAATGAAAAAATAGCGCGATGCAATTCGCATAATGGAAATGGAGGATTTGCTAGTACGTGGCCGGTAACTCAAGGTCCGAATATTAAACAAGGATTTTCTAATAATTTTCCTAGTTTTTCGAATTCTTTTGGTAGACCAGATAACATAAAAACGAATGCAGCTAACGATGGAAGTTCTGCGAGGGGGACTTTAGCCACTCCGAAAACTGTTTTTAATTATAATCAGGATAATTCTCATATTCGAGAACTAAATAGAACTTTCCAATTAACACTGACTCCTCGGCCATTACCATATATATCCAAGTCACCCTTCACTTTTCATAATATGAATTATCCTTATAGTGAAACTTTAAGATCAATACAAAATCGTACTCAGGT
The DNA here is from genome assembly GCA_030142225.1 of Pachycephus smyrnensis. NCBI lineage: Eukaryota > Metazoa > Arthropoda > Insecta > Hymenoptera > Cephidae > Pachycephus > Pachycephus smyrnensis. The sequence goes on along the minus strand of JARQST010000517.1, from coordinate 810,635 downwards.
CTTTTCCTCGACTTCAACAACAACTCCATTGCCAATCATCCCTACTGATCCTCCTGTCGACTCATTTACTGCCTCGCTGAAACCATTGATACCCAATGAATTAGAATTCGATCCGTATTATCCAAGAATCCCTGTAACAACAGAAGCATATTACACACCTATTGATGATAACAAAAGACCGAAATTATTTCAATTCCCAACACAATCGCCATTACTTGGTATACAATTTGACATCCCGGCTACTTTACCAGATCTGAATAGTCTTGAGGATCTTATTGATCGCAGGAAATTGTTTTATATACCGAGAACAAAATCGCGTTAAATTGTACAAGTAAATATTGTATTTCTTATTGGAATAAATCTTTAATAAAAATTACAGTGTTTTAATCGTTCACCTATTATGGTAATCGCATAATTATACACTGTAGACGTACATGCGACAAAAGTCACGAATCAAATAAGTTGAACTTGAGACGTAATTTGACAAATTTCAATCATCCCCTAAAGAAGATGATTGATAAATTACGGTTATAGGATCAGAGAAGTTCCCTTTAATATCTATGGCGTATAGCTTGAGAGTGAATTCTTTTGAAATATCTAAAGGATCCAATAAAGCTTCTGTACGCGTGGGAGACCTTACGTGGGCCGCCAAGTATCTGACAATAAAAATGAGAATGGAGTGCTAAAAAAATATCAGGCAATTTGTAAATACGAATTTGAGATATTTAAAATTTCCAAACCTATTCACGAAGATCTTGTATCCTTTGATCTGACTGATGTCATCTGGCATTTTCCATGAGAGTAAAAGGCAGCCGCATATTTCTCGAACAACTTTGAAATTACTTGGCTTTGGAACTACATTCGCAAAATTGAAAGCAGCTGACTTGTCGCATTTTACAATTTTGAATTCAGTCAGATAATTGTATAATACACATTTATCAAAATCCCATGCAGTAGAACTCAGACAAGGTGCAGCTAAATTTTTAGCGATTTTATCTATACTTCCGGATCCTCTCAATTCTTCAGCCAGCACAGCAATTATGCTATCTTTACTGCGGCATTTCGCACGCAGAATTTTGACTGCAGTCATAAGTCCTGAAAGTGAAGTATATATATTTCCAAATTGTAATTAACGGAAAAAACTCTTTTCTAACCGGAAAACGTAGGCTTTATGGTTGTCGGAGAAGAACATTCCTCATCAAAGTTGTTCTTCATGTTCTTGTTCGAATAGCAGCACCTGCTTATTATCTCTTGCAACTCCTTATGTTTCTTGTCATCCGCATGAATCTCTTGTCGAAATTTTGTTTCCAGTTGTTGTAGTTTCGCATCCTTGCTCGCGTGATTGGAAAAAGATTTTGAGGATCCCTGGACCACGTTGTCCTTAAATACATTACGAAAGTCCTCCGGACAAGCACAGAGTTTGCAGTTGCCAAAAAGTTCACAGTCGCACCTACAGGAGTATCTTTAGATTCCTTGTTTTATCGACGGATACATATATTATTGGTAGATCTTACTCGGCCGTGGGAACTCGCATTTCTTTTGTCCGCGTCGTAAAACAAGCATCCCTTCTTGGCGAGGATTCTGCAAGCTTACCACATCCGCAAGGGCAAGTATCGTTCTCACCATCGACGGAGAAACCACAACCGCACGGACACAGCTGTAACGAAATATTTAGCTCGCGTTACACAATAATACTTCCTGCGATTTATGTCGTTAGTCTATCTCAAAAAACACCTACGCTTATCTCAAGTTACAGTTGATTTAGTGCATTTAGACTATGGTACTAGGCTTACTGTATATCAGTTACAACATCAATAGCCAGACTTATTCTACTTGCTAATTATGGTAAGACTACAGTTTAAATTGAAAAACTGAACTTCAGATTTTTGCACTTACGTTCTCCAAATTTTGTGACACAAGATATTCCGTGTGATTTTGCTCTCTGACCCAGCACTCTGTGCAAAGATGTTCGCTGTTCCAAGAAGGACTTTGTAAAGATGCGTAATTTTCAGCATTTTCTTCTTCACGTAAACAATAGATGCAAGGATTCTGTCCCTCGCACTCTAATCTTCCTTTATTATGTTTACATAAATAGTAGTGAATATTATATTACGATAATCATTATTATGGATTTTTCAATTTCAAAGTGACATTTTAAGTTTTCAGAAAAAGAAGGGTTCTTACTTTGTACCAGGATTTTGTCGGATATTTTAGCACGTGACAGGGTAGGAAAATTTGTGGCTTTCAAAGGCTTCAAAGACTTCTGATTCACTTTCATTCGTGGTTTGGAATCGGTTTTTTTATCGTAACAATTGCCATCGTTACTTTTGAAATAGTCTGTACCTCATACGTATATTACAATGCATACTTTTTGCTATTTTATTAATAATTGAATCGAATAAATGTATATCTGTACCTTCTCCACTAGAAGATGAACTCATGACAATTTTCGAACAACTACAAGTACTTTTCAAGGTTTTATATTTTGGCTTTGAACTGCACGAAGTTAATAAATTCACATCCGCTAATTCCGGTCCTTTTTTAATATTAATATCCTTCAATGAAATATTGCTTTTGTATCGAGCGGCATTTCCTGAATCGTATATCTTCGTGCAATGACAGTAGTCTTGAATAATAATTATATAGAACAATTAAAAAAATTTTTAAATACTTAATTATATGTAGTTCACTTACAGGGAAGATACTAGTTAAATCATTACCCTTTTTATGTGGACATACAGATTTTTTTTCAAAATCCAGACACGGTTGCCAATCCTTCGTTAAGGATTTACTGTGGGCCAGTATGATTCCACTGGGCGAGTTACTTTCCATGAACTTCGCTTTCCCTTTCTTCAAGAACATCACATAGCCCTCCTCTTCGTCCTCGTCTACTAGCTTGTCACTGCACCGACTCAATGTAACGGGTGTTCCTGATATATCGACTCCTATCTCTACAGAACGTGTATCGAATTCTACTAAATCGATAGACACGCAATCCATCGAGTTTTGCTTTTTAGATACTCCGGATTTGTCAGGAGTTTCAATTATATTTTGCGAACTTTCTTGATTCTTCTTATTCACTTGTGACTTACTGATTGCACAATCTATTTGACAGTCCAGGCTGCAACTCATCTGAGATATTGTATTAACTGGTTTTCTGGAAGATTTGCGTTTGTCATTGATTTTGGGTAAATTTGATTTTTTCTTAGTATCATTACAGCCGCAATCGCACGGCACACTGGTCGTGCCGCAACCACAATTACAAATTGAATTTTTCTGATCTTCAGCATTCGCAGAGTGTTTAATATCCATTTTTTTATCGGGCTTTTGTTTAGGAAGAGATCGTGCCATGTCCGATTCGCTGTAATGTATTTCTCCACAGTTTTTACAAATCCATTCGCCGGAGGGACCCAGCACATCCGGTCCCCATTCATCGCAATTACAGGTAAACGTCTCTTCGAACTGTGACCATGAAAATCCGTTAATTTCTTAAAATTGACACTCCCTTTCTTGGGCGTCGATGCGCGTCACCGGGCTTTCCAGGGAGAGCCTTAACTTTTCTGGAAATAAAATGAAGATAGGTTAGAAAAATGCGGAATCGCGTGCCGTCCCTGGAAAGCCTGGATGCTCGCGAGGATGGCTCATCCTTACTTCAAGATAATTACTCGCAGCAAAATCGCAATTGCATTCACAAAGACATTTCTGTTCCTCGATCTTGCTCAGCTCCTTCAATGTCGATGCGGCTGCTTTTACGAGATTGGCGAGATTGCGTAATCCATGATTCTGAAGAAAAATCGTGAGAGAAATCGAAATTTTCATTTTATTGATCTTTGAGTATTGTTCTGCCAGTTTACTATACCTGTACTTTCTCAAGGACCTCTTCAAACTGTTTAGCCAAATCTGTAAGAATGACACCGTCCTCAATTGTGACTTGATCCTTAGCAATCAAGGACGTACAGCTGTATTCTTCTTGAAAGGATCTGGCTGACGGATTCTCAGAATCGCAGCTAACATCGACCTCGCCAAATACTTCTTTTTGAACAACACCAAGCTTCTTCTGCGTGTCCTTGAGTCGATTTTTCAGAACTTCCGTCTGGGTTACCAGCTGCTTCTTGTCCTCGCGTAAATTATTCATACTTTCAATCATCTTCTTGTTGCGAGACTCTAGTTTCTGTAGTCTGATTAACTGTGGATTATCGAAGGACGACCCTTTGAGATCTGGATAGGCGGAGATCGGTGAACTCTTATGTGTTTGAAGAGGATCGTTTAGTAACATAGTTGCCTTTTGTAATGTTTTGATAAATATTCTTTCACGGCTTTCTAACTGCTCTATTTGTTTCTTCAATTCGCGCTCCTGCTTGGCCAATTCTTGGACCCTGTTGATCGTGGCAAGGTCCGATGAAGTCACTATGGAAACAGAATTGAAATCTGCAGATGGAACTCTACTGCATGCTGGAGGATTCTGCTTGCATGCCATTGGACAGTTCATTATATTCGGATCTTTTTGCTTTTCAAGAGGTGCCAGAGTGATTCTTTGTTGAGTGCACAAAAGACCCTCGACGTCTTCATCAGGATTAGAAATATTTCTTCTATAATAGACTAATTGTAGGTCATTTGATTGTTTGTTACATGTACTTTGATATCCTGAGCATTTTGAACAATAAGAATGTCTACATGGGGAACAAGGACACGTAGGAATTCCTAAATCTGCGAGGATACTTTCCAGGTTTATATTAGGAACATCTTTACCAGATTGTAAGGACAGACTGATGTTCAAAAAGACATTGGGTAGATTACGCTTAAGAATTTGAAGTCTATTCGTAAGTTGGGCTTGTCTGCATTCAAGGGACGCATTCCTCTTCTCGAAGAAGGTTAACGTATCTGTCCAATGATTACACCTTGTCTGGGGGCTAAGACAATTCGAATACAATGAACCATTTTCAGTTGAAACAATGCTCGATGCAGACTTCATGTTCTACTAGTGAATTTTATTGGATCTCGAAAAATCATTCAAATTGACTTTCAAAATTTCTATGAAAATCGCGATATCGCGCCATATTACAAATTTCAATTTGTGACATTCGTTCTGTCAGTGAAACAAAAGTTAAAATACAGTAAATTTCAGATACATTCACAGATACATTCGGATTGTATAAAACGTTAAAATTCATTGTGACTCAATAAATTTAATTCTTTTAATATGACTGACCCGGATTCTTCTATTACTAAAACAGAAACGATGAAAAACGCAAGAAATAGTTACTGGAAACATGTACTGAATCATTACGAGGAACGAAATGCATTACTTGAGAAAAAACAAGCTGCACTTATAGAAAGAGTGCGTTTTATGGAGTGCACTTTGCCTTCGTTGTTGATGGGTGCAGTAGTAAATATGAAGAGTAATCCTCACTCGTTAAAGTCGCAAGCCACAATTGGCAGGTAATATCCTTTCTGGACAAATAAATAAAAGTAATGCACATAGACAACAAGGTATAGGTTAACATTATCCTTTGCTGTATTTAAGTATTATACCTAGTTATTCAGCTTAAATGCACAACCTGAACATGGTTTTACCATATGAATCAAATGGGCGCACTAACTTCAGATGGTGCATTTGGACTGAATAACCCGGTATATATTTTAATATAAATAAACTTTGATTCAGGTCAGGAAATAAAATCAATCGCAGTCAGAATCCCACGTTCTCCAGTGGCAGACACTTAGGTAAACCAGATAAGATACGTGCAAAGAATACATTAAATTAATCACATCCATAATTAAAATAGTTATTAATGGATATAATTGTTATGAGTTTTTATTATAACTCTGAAATCGAACAGCGAACTTGCAATAACTTCATCATAGTTTTCTGTTGACCTGTAAAATTTAAGAAAAGTATTGATTGTGGGATTAATTAAAGAAGGTACAATAATTGACACTTTAATTAAATTTATTGGATAACGTATATGCAATCAAAATACATTACTTATACACCATATCAACGGTGAGTCCTTAAAATACGTATTGCGCATAGGAGGGCAACGCTATTATACAAATCGGAAGCACGAGTAGCATCGGCCAGTCGACTTAAATACAAATAGAATCAATCAAAACTTATAAACTAATCGAGCACTGCGGTGAGAGCAATCGCGATAAACGATGTAGGACTAAGAACGTTAGAAAATAAATCGACTAGAGACAGTACCTAATTGCTAATTTATTTCGCTTATGCTCGTTAACGGATTCTTACTCACGGCAGCATTTAAACTTATAATAATTACGTTCAACACACCTGCACCTGTTGGGCAATCAAATGAAATTGAATCGGCCTTTCCCGAGAGAAAGGAAAGAGACCTTCGCGATTCAACGAAGAAGTAAATCAAATACAAAGAGAAAAAAATGGAAATGGGAGAAAAAGAAATCGGAGAAATCAATTTACAAGCTACACAAATTACATATACATGCACACGTCTGTGTATAACATGTCGTATCGCAGTCGAGTCGTTTCGTTTATAAAATCGGCGTCTCCTTAGCCAATCGTTTTCATTAAATATTTTACAAAAGTTATCTTCGAGTTAGAATTCATCGGAAAATTATATTTACTTCCGAAGACTTCACTTTTGGATATTTTGACAAATTTTAACGGTGGGCAATAACCGGTGAGTTTAATTAAAAAAAAGATATAGTCATACTTAATGCTCGTTCACGTTTAATCGTTACCGCATCTACGGTCGTATACACTGCTCCTATACAGGTGGCATGAAAAATTTGTTACTAAAAAACCGCAGTTTTTTTATCGACATGAATACAAATGCATTTTATCAAGTAGTCAAGACGTACCGGTACATTGCACTTCGACTATGACGATTTTAAACAGAACAGGCTTTTAAAAAAAAAAACAAATTTTTCAAATGTCCCGCGTTTAAACTCATAAAAGAAATAGGAGGCAGCGACGCATCCACTAGACCAAGCGCCATTACATAGAATATGAAGAAATAGATCGCTACGTGAATATATAAAAATCTGTTCTATACAAATCAATCGATACTGAAAAGTAACTAGAAAAAATAATAAAATGGCAATTCGAAATCAAGTACGACAATAAGAAGCGGCAAGTAATAAAGGACAAGTAATATTTTATCCTTCAGTTTCATCTACATACATGACGCTTGGTCCAAATTTCTAAAGGAAGCACCATAGTTTTTGTAAGCTTCACTACGTCCTACTGATAAAATCTCAAGCTACCATATTCTTGGTATGAAAAAGGAAATAGTAAGGCACGTAACATACGTATGCTTCATTGCTTTTGTTTTTGTGCTCCAGTTCGTGACGCATTTTGCGTTTAGGGCTATGCGATATGCATTGGGAGCGAACGGTGACCATGTCGTTTGCTTCAATGATTTAAAATTTGGAGGCGACTTCCATCGTGCGGCAGGACGTACCATTTCTGAACGTCACTTGGGCCTACCAAGCAGCGCCAGCCAGTATTGTCCTGAAACAGAAGAGAGATACGGACACAGCGTAGTAAAGCAAGAGGAATCTCAGTGGTCTCAGGTAATACCAGTTTCCATGCGAAACGTGTTCTCACCTCATTGATGCTTCGAAAACCGCAGTTCCTCGACACATCCTGCAGGATGAACTGGACGCGCAAGAAGCCCGCTGCGAAAGTAAAGCCATCGACTCGACTAAATGGTACCGCACCGAAGAAAGGCTGAGACCTTCACCTCCAGCGAAAGTAGATAATCTGTCGCAAAACGTTACTGCTCAGATGGGAGACTCTTTTGAGATAGAAAAGGAAAGTACACCGATTAGCAATTTCAATTGAACTCTAGATATGCACGCAAAGTCATTTATACAATGAAGAATCGGTAGGAATAAATTAAAGTAGCTTCGTAGAGTTCAATGACCCTGCTATTCGGCGTATATTAAAAGTTTAGAAGATAAAACAAAGGAATAAAAAATAAACCCAAATTTGTAAGACCCAAAAAAATCCTTGCCTTCTGGACCATCGATTTTATCCAGTAGACACGATTTGCACTTTCAATGTTCAGAAATTGTCCTTGGTAATATGTAACATATTAATGAACGAAATTAACCAATTAACGGAAAGACAGTCCCGCTAAGTTAATAAAATATTATGGTATAGAAAGCGAGCGTATTTCTGTTCGGGCAGTAGAACAACAATAATAATATTATAAAGATACAGCTTCTCCTATAGCGTTTCGAAACTGTTCCAATACCCGAACCAGGAAGATCCTTATCGGGGTAGGTCAAAGATGCCAAAAATTTCTTCCGCAAACAGTTTACATATAATAATATAAAAATAAATCAAACTAATTTCTGTAAAAGTTCAACATCCTCGAACAACCCCAAATTGATCTTCCAAAGACGAGTGAGAGCATTACCTAAATCACAAGAATAAATTCCACCACCGTAAGCACACCAGACTGAAAGAAGAGAAGAACAAGCACCTAGTACATACATCACTTTCGTTTCAAGAATTCTACGAGATCTACGAGAGCCAACTGATCTACGAGAGCTCGCGCTTTAATCGACGACTACTTGACGTAAAGACGTCTTACACGATGACAATAATTGGATTAAGAATAATAAAAAAACACGGCACCCAAGAGTCAGTAGAAAATAAATAGGTAGGATGAGGGGAACGCGCAATATGAGGAAGCCTGAACGGACGAAAAATCCTGTCGGAGCGGCATTGAGTGAAGTATGAGTGATTGGATAGCAGCGTAGATTGGCATAAAGAGCGACAATTTGACAGACTGACCTTGGGCCAGTTCAGAACCAGCTGCCAAACCGGGTCATAGGATAAAGTGCAATGAGGAACAGACTCGCGTATTCCCAGGATGTGCATAGTCCTGTTCAAATCGTCCTTGTTGAAATACGGCACGAATCCTGCCGGATATCCTGTCTCCATTTCTAAACCGCCTTCACCGGATACGTCGTGCCAAATTCTTGTACATGAACTCGCATATACATTGTATACAGGTTCTCTTTTCGTGAAACCTCCAGTTTCGGTTCTTTTCTTTTCCTGGAGTCATCGCTTCCGGAAGTTACTTTTCGAGATTCCTCAGTCTTCTCTAGCGTAGTAGCACTGCTTAGTCATGTCTTTCTGTATTTACGAAAGGCTATGCGTTACGTAGCTTTTCGTTGATGTTGGTATTTTGACTCTTTTCAAGTAGATAGTGTTTCTTCGTCGAAGAGTCAGATCTGTTCTATTCTCTTATTTATCATGAAATTCTCATCGGTATAAACTCGTCTTCGAAGGTGAACGATGACGGTTTGATCCTTGGAAAGTCTGTGATAAACTATTGGATTCTGATCTTTCAATCTCTTGATCTTCTTAGTGGGATCGTGTGCAATCAGTTCCCGTGTTGAAGATGTCGCGTTAAAGTCACGTCACAATAAGACGAGTGTCCCTACACGTAATCTACACACGACTCTTCAGATTAAACGAAATAACTCAGAATACGTGAAATTCTCTCGGAGAGGATCTTCTCTAGACACAAATCTCCTGATATAAAACCAGTCGATGTGATGGGATCCTCGTCAGATCCCGTTTAAAGAAACTGCCAGCCCTAGCCTTTATGTTCCACGCTCTCATTGCCCACCCTTCCCTTTTCATAACCTCATTCTGACAGTATCTAACCTTCTTTTCTGGTTCTCTTTCTGTAAACGTAACGACCGCTTCCTCTTCATCGGCGTGTTCCTCCTCGACAACGGCCAGGGCCTGTGATACTTCTCTATCTGGCTCGACGGAGTTTTCCGTGGTTCCAGCAGCGAAGTCTTCTTCTCTGGCCTCCTTAGCTAATTCGGGTTGTTGCAAATCCATCTCTTGGGTCGAAGGAACGTCAACCTATAAAAACACATTAAGACCAATTTCAGATATCTTGCCTATAATAAAACTGGCAACAATGCAAAGGAATACTTACCGTGATTCGACTATGTGCTATGGACGCCGTGGCGTCATGGAATGACACCGATTCCGCTTGGGAAACGAGGTTCGGCTCCGTTTTCACGACGCCATCAGGAACAGGTTGTGTTGACCGTGGTTTATCGTGTTGGTTACTTTTGGCTGCACGGCGCCAATTCTCAAGCGTCATGGTAAACTCATCTGTTTGCGTGAACCTTGTGGCCTCGGCCTTGCGTGAACCCACTGCAGCACTCTCACCTCCGTTACTTCCTGCAGCAACTTCGCCGTCGGCGGTGATACTTTCCGTTGAGGCTTCAGATACCGGCTGTCCTACATCTTCGAGTTCTTCGTCGCTTAGATTTCTATGAGGATTTTGTTTAAACGAGTTCTTTAAACTTGGCGTTTCGTCAACGTCTACTTCCATTGGCTCCGCACAGCATGATTCCACCATCATCGAACAGTCAACCTCATCTTTGGTACTCTTCACAGACTTTCTCATACCCTCGAACGGATTTTGACGAGAGGTGGTCCTACGAACCTCCTCTTCCAGGTCGCAGAGACGACTCGTCAGTCTTTGATTGGCGTCGACTTTCTTACTCAACTGATCTCGCAGTTCCTTTAGTTGAGTCACATACTCTGACTCTAACTCTAACCACACGCTATCTGCTTGCTGAAGAGTCTTTGCGAAGACTTCCTCCCTGCGCTCCAGGTCGGATATCTGCTCTTTCATCTGCTGCTCCTCCTCCGTGAGTTGTTGGATCTTGTTGGAACAAGCGATCCAAAGATTTCTGCATTCGATGCATTCATCTTTGGCGCAACCTAACTGACTCAAGTCCAGGAACTTCTTCAAGTCATCTGACGCAGGATAATCTTTCATTTCTAAGGCGGTGTCATCTGCCAGCTTCTCCATAGCATGATGGAATATCTTTCCACAATGAGAAACCGAAGAAACGTCAATAGTGTCTTTTACGACGTTTGAATCTTCTCCAGGTGTATTTTCACCGAGTGAAAGTTGGGGCTTTTCAGTCATGACAAGCGAAGATGAATAGTCCATAGGCAAAATCTGGATATCAGTTATCGTCCCTGCTTCGCATACACTCTTCTCTTTATCTTTTACATTGCGTAACTCGTTCTCAACCCAGTATACTCTTTCGGTCAGTCGATAATTTTCATCCAAGAGTTCCTCTTCCCTTTGCTTTGAGACTTGCTTATCCAAAAGCTGCTTTTCTTCTGCTTCTTCGTAAGAACAGAGTCGTTCCTCGAGTTCACGGATTCGCTCCTGATAAGTAGTGACCTGGGCAATATCCACAGTACCTACGATCTCAGGACTGCAATTGGTCTTAGCATCGATTATAGGAACCGGGACCTTGACAGCTCGCTCCTGAATGCGAGCACGAAGCTCGTGAAGACGCTGGACTTCTTGGAGCAGCTCACCAGCTGGGGCTTCAGTTTGTGTGCCACGAGTCGCCAGTTCTACTTCAGTCTCATCCTCCTCATCAAAGATTCCGCTTTCCTGAAGCGATAACGGCGTCTTCTGCGGTACCGGGGATACCGGATGTGCGTAGGTGTTGTAAGGTATCACTGTCGCCACGGCTCGGTCTCGTTGCTTATTCGACTGATCCTGAAAGGTTATGAGAAAATATGAAAAGACAAACTTAGCTGTTTTAAACTAGTGGCCAACATATTTGCTAAAATGTGAGATCTATTTGTACAGGTACAGGTAAAACGAAGTATCACGGTTTCATATCTATACAGAGAATGGATTTTCCAAAAACTCTCAAACACACAAATAATTAAGTATTCATATCACGTATACTGTTTCTATTACTACAAAACGGCCTACCACTTTCATAGTTATCTAGTTGAAATTCACTTACTGGTTAACAATAGTGACCAACGCCCCTAATACATATATTTCAACTAATTCAGCACTACTTATGGATATCTGGCTTATTACAATACTAAAAGCTTTATTCCATTCTAACTGGTCTCAGACGTCACAGGAATACCGAGAAGTACTTGTAATAGGTTCGTATCTTTAAGTTGTCACGCTAAGCAAACGGAGTCTCGTGGGAACGTAGAAGTTTACCTTGTAGATGTGTATCGGTTCCGGGGAAACTATCCCACTGTCTGCCGGATCAGGTGTATCCCTTATACATGGCGCTTCCTCCAATTCCAGGACACGGAATTCCAGGAGTTCGTTCTGCTCCCGAAGTTCTGAGATTTCAGACAGGAGGGCAGCTTCGCGTTCCTCGGCTTCACGTAGCTTGTCGCTGAGTGCCTGTCTGCTGTTTTGGCTGCCTCTTGTCTTGAATGATACAATATTTATTATTATTATTATTATTGTATTATTTCAGCAAAGCTAAATTGATCTCCTACACGTCTTTGCTTACTTACCTCCTGAAGAAGAGCTTTCTCTAGATCTCGCACCTGACTTTTGGCATGAGCCAGTTCCTGTTGCTCTTCCAGGAGTTTGGTCTGCAGTTCCTCAACTTCAAGAATGATAGCTTCATAGGCTTCCCGGGTAACTCCATTCGCCTGCCATTGTCCACACCCACCAGGTTGTGGTGACAAGGATGATGGAGCACTGGAAAGTGCGCTATCACCTTCCTCGTGTTCCTCTTCATCGTCCACCTCAGCAACTGGTTCTAGTTCTAACCACTGTCTGTAAAATTCTTCCTTCCGCTTCTTGTTCGACAATTGATCCAATTTCCGCTCCTTCTCCTAAAATAAGAAAAACGTCAACACCACTCGACAAGTCTTTCCCTGGATCAGCGAAACGATCTCATTCGCTTTATAACGTAATTCAATATCTTGTACAAGATTCTGTCAAGATCTTCGATTAAATTTACACACGTGTAGCCCATGTTTGTAAATTACAGCGTGAAAATTGGCGCTAGACACCCGTTGCTCCCGAACGTAGTATAATCGCGATTGCAATTGTGACGATGATGATGATGATGATGATGACGACGACGATAATAATAATAATGATGATGATGATAAAATTACCTTGACTGCCTGCCTGAGTACCTCGATGACCTCCTGCTGTTCCACGGCGAGCTCCCGAAGGCGCTCAACCTCCGCTACGGCGTCGCAATCCCCTTTGCACAAGTCGACCTGAATAGAAATTGCACGGGATCTTGCACTCTTGTGTGAAATCATCGTTGCGAGTCATCGTACAATAATATCAAGAGACAACCTGATAGATACATCGGCTATGTAACTAAATGTAATTAGGTACGTACTGCATGGTCACCGCCGAGGATCTTCTCGTCGATGCGAGGTGCGAGTCGAATCTGATGATTCCTTTCGCTCTCCCGCAGTTTTCGCATCTGCAACAAGCCAAGTGGCGTTCAGCTCTGATTAACACCAGTCATAACAGAGACGCTCCAATTAACCGCGAGATCACGCGTAATGGCGTACGCTCATAAAACCACCAACCGATACCATAATCAGTTATACGTGAAATCCAATGGGAAAGCAACGAGTCAGAAAAACGGAAAAAGCCGTACTGAAACGTCAATTAATATCCGGTCCAATCACGAAAAGTGCTGGTCCATTACGTTTTACCTAACCCATTAACGTATTGTACCTACTGCACGATTAACCCCTTTGACGCTATTGACGCCATATGACGCCCATACGCTATAGGGATTGATGCTACTCTGCCGTCGAAAGGGTTAAAAAAATAAAAAAAGATAAGAAAACAACCAACGATGTATCAATAAAAACTTAATAAAGCGGGTTCTCCCCAGGGGGTGTGGAGTGCGAAGTGTAAAAGTCATGATCATTGCCGGTAGTAAAAGGCAGATCATCATAAGCATACGATCCCAACGGCCGATGACTTCCCACGTGGCGAAAGCGATATTAAAAAAAAACCATTTAACAAAAACCGCCTGTTCAAAGCCTTCCACTTGACATCCCTTTACTATAGTAAAAGCACAGACGTCGTGGACATGTGCGCATGCGCACGAGCTAAACAGCCTCGACAAGCAGACATCCTGAGATAGAAATGGAAAATAAAAAATATCATCGACGCCCAGCGGCCGTCTCGACGCTTGATTAGTGAAAGTGAATGACTCTCTCCGCTCCTCGCAGATGACTCGAGCCACCCAGGAAGACCTTCGAGTTAACGTACGTCCGGTTAAGGTCTACTACGGCCACTGACCAGCGATAGCCTCCTCTTCTTCTGATCAGTAAGTACTTCTTCTTCCGCGATCGTAAACCATCTGCGACCCACATATGCAAAGGAAGGGGTAACCCGCAAAGCGGCAGAGCTTCTAGAATGCTCTTTCGCTGGTACCTCGTACGGTACTGTAAATAGTACGGCTACGCATTAATGGATATTGCATTGCAATGCTGAAACTTCAGGAAATATCTCTTTTTATGCTTTGATCATATCAGCATAGCTATGTTTCCGGTCTTTCGATGAGATTTCGAAAGAGTGATTGCTAATAATTGACATAATAATAATAACAACAATTCAATCAGTCTTTCCTATTGATTCATTTTGAAGATTTTCTTCGTCAAGTTTGAAAGTTCAAGTAAGATGGATGATTAGAACGATTCGTGATGGTTCGCTTTTAATATTTATAGCTTCTGCGAGGTTGGTAATATGAATATGCATACCGAATTTGCGGCGCGCGTCTATAAATGGCAGCGACCGAGTGGAACGAACCTTTGAAAATTCATCGCTTCCGGCAATCGATGCACAAATTACGAGTCTCCTCGTCAGTTTACAGTGGAGACATTAACAAAGGACAATAAAAAAATTCGACAAAGAAACAAATTTCCAAAAAATACAGAAACCTCGGTATACGAGCATTATATTCTTCCTAACGATAAATTTTCGTGATGTGCAAAATCTTCAAAAATTTTATAACGGCACTCGATCAAATCACGTAAATATTAAAATGCCTCCTTTTTGAATCCAATCAATAATTCAATCCCGTGAAAGTATCTTTATGTACAACTATCTGACTCTAAAAGAGTCAAGTGTATCTTAGGATCCGCCGATGTTTAATGCCCATGGGCGTTTTAGTGTATACCACACGCCAATATCTCGCAAGACGACGAGGGAAAGCAGTTGCTTCAAGTTCGAGGTCGATATCCTCATCGCTTCAAAAGTTACAGTCCGATTCGTATGAAATCTAATAAGATCCCATAATCTCATAAAGGTCATTCACACGAAACAGCAATATCATATCACATACGTATTGACATAGTCGGAATCTCATATGCATACACTATCACGATGTACTGATTGCAAGTTCATAAATGGTCAATAGTCTATATCGAAGTATCACGAATAAACAGTAATGCTCACTAACAACTTCTATAGCAGAAACCACCAGACCACCAGCAGGTTTCATTCCTAGTTGCCATTAGCTCGCGCTATAAATACCAATATGTCTGACACGAAAGGTCTGCTACCACTGCGTGATATCGTACTGCTCTCGTGGACCATTCCGGCAATGCTAGCACGCAATGCTTGCAAGCTTGAAAAGAATGGGCTAAGAAGGAAAGAAAGAAAGAAAGAAAAAAAGAGGGTGCAGGAAGAATAATGAAGAAAGAGAGAGAAAATGAACCAGTACGATTTACCTGTAGTGATTAATTGTATTAGAAAAATAATAGGAAGAAATTCTCTTAATTACATGGAAACATCACTGAGGAACGCATAGCATTTAATACCTAATGCTTTTTGTACGATATGAGTTTTAACTGGCAAATGTATAAGAAACTGTGTTCAGCTGTAGCAAACGTTATGGGCATCTATTATAGAAACACGAGTCACTAATAGCAGGGAAATGAAGTTTCTCCAAGTATTAAGTTATTATATGTCAACTCGCCGTTTTACATAAAATATGTATTTACATAGATGTCTTAGGTATCTTTGATCGATATTATATGATTAAACGTACTTTCCAATCTTTGTCGAGTTTTATTACCCGATGTATGTATACTTCCTCATTGATAATGATTTCAGGTCCAGAGATCAAATCTGAATGTTTAAGATGAGCCGAGGTCAGCTTCATGAGGATACTGATAGTTTTATGGAGGATTGTATAGGTACCTATAATAAAATATTACGGAAGAGAATTATCTTGCACGAAGAGGTCAAGATCCTAGAGAATTAAAGATGGAGAATGAATTGCAAGAGTCGTCCGATACCTATAACCTACAGTCCTCTGACGGCGTGTCACGAGGCGCGCCTATTGACACACATCGCGAACGTAAAAGGGACGGCTGTAGCCACGGCTATTTTGCGGACAGGCTCGTTAGGCCATTCGACTTATCTCGAGTGGAGTAACGGTGTTTCCCGATCAGTATTATAATTAAAATGAATTGCTTATTGTCCCTGAGGAGGATCCCACGAAGCGATCTCAGCAGGCAGCCACCGCGCTCAGTGACACAGTTTCCTTCTTCATGCGAACTCGCCCTCAGGCACGTCATACGTATTCTTTCTTATGTCTATATATATATACACATATACATATCTCGATAGCATGTAAATATCTGCATATGCAGGACCATTGCAATACGTATACATTTTGACAAATATCCTGCACCTGGTCAACATTGATACTCGATCGGATTACCAATTTTTGTGATAACCGGTAACAATGTGTGACCTAGTGTAGAACTATTTAAAAGCATAAAAAATTGAAATAATTTTTTGTTCATAGATATTAATGAATGGGTCAATGATTTATCGAGTCTTCTCAATGGCGTTTCTATTATATCGTGCTGGATTATTCAATTTGAGAATTGAAACGGTAGTCGATCGGAAGTGGCAGTGGGCAGGTAATGATCGTAAGGTATGAATGAGGCAAATGGCGGTGGATGCTGCGATCGTAAGAGTGTTGGACCGTTAGGTTGGCCCCCTGACACACAGCTGACTGGCTTTAAGTAAGTCTACGTGTCGGCGTCCGAGTGCCGTCCACAACCTGTGCCGTACCAACGGGTCAGGTGTATTATTGGGCCCGATCGAATAACGCGTCGTATTAAATAATAAACGATCAAATCGATTTTTCAGGTATAAACTTCTCAAAGATGTAGACACACGGTTCAAATAAACATTAGACTTATTGGCAAATTCACAGCGGTAAGGATTTAGCCTATAAATAATCTATGTTAATCCTTGCTCATGTTCGAAGTGGCTTTCGTATTGATCCGCAAATTGAAATATAAATATGCAAATTACGGATTATTAATGGCCTGGTCCCACTGAACCACCCAAAGGTGAAAAGTTCCTCGAGACGAGTTTCCTTTTTCGTCTAGTTCCGCTTATTTAGAACGTCACACTTCAAATCAATAAATTCGATACGGTTTATTGAATTGGTATAATGGCTATTTGAAATTGCGCCATTATAAGGGACGACATAATTTAATAAGTATAGTGTCTTATATCGTTTGCTACTACAATGTACATTTTATTAAGACAATTATGGTATCGTTGGGAGAACTTCAATTAACTATTCCAAGTTGCGTGTTAATAAAGTATTCTCCTACTTTACGATGAGGTAATATACATAAATTGAAATATACGAATCTTCGCAAAAGTAAGCGATCAAACCGTCATGTCTTATTATCAATCATCATTCACGTCAAATTTCATTGACTCTGCTACTTGAGCGATTGATCGAGAACCCTCCAGGAAGCTATTTGTTACAAAAAAAGTAATACATAAAACATCCTTTTTTTAAAATATAAATGCATTCAAGTTCTTCCTCGAAACTATATAAAATTCAAAGAGCATTGTAATAAACGAATTTAGTAATATCATCATTTCCGGCACATACCTTTTTTAATGCATTGGCAGAAGTGTGTCCATGTTAAAAGCTTCGCAAACATCGTGAGGTAAATGCCAAAGCATACAGGAAAAGAAACCGCTGTTTGCTCTAGTCTCTGACCAACGTCAAAGATCGTTATTAAGGATTTTTCATATATTTTTCGATACCGATCAATGCGAATCCCTTACGAAACACGTACGATTCTGGTGATACTTACGGATTTTATAATGTTACCAGCACAGGACATCATCCCGTAGTAAGCGTAGGTGTCCATAGTGAGTAAATTCTATTTCAAGTCGTTATTATTCAAATCTTTCAGGTAACTCCTACTCGCAGTAATAATCTGCCAGTTTATCTCCCACGAATATTCTTGTCGCACCACTTCAAGTGGCTACTCACGAAGCAGGCCAGACGAACTCTTCGTAGCTGCGTAACATTACGCAGGAGAGTGGCTGACGAAAAACTGGTCAGACATTTTACTCTTACGGCACTGGACGCACGGAAAAATGCCTCGGATGAAAGTTGCACGACACGCCGCCTCTCTGCGCTCGATTCTTGAATATTTAAACGATTTTCTCCCCGGGTCTTTGTTGCCGGGTAATTCCACGTAGTAGCATTGTTACCGGTAACAATAAGTTCCCTCTGTATTGCGATCAAACTCGATCCCATTTACACGTATCTAGTCACCCCACATTCTTGTCAACGTTCTTTTGCCTAAACGTAAATATTCATTAGTTCAAAACATCAAAAGTTCAGAGTAATGATAATAATTATCAGTTACAGGCCATTTGTATTCAATCTGACAATTAACAAAAATACAATTTTACTACCAAGAACTGAAAAATCAGGAACACTATAATACCATATTCTAGAGGGACTCAGAATTCATAAAAAACGATAAGATTCACAGAACACCGATGACGTCAAATTCATCCATGACACTTAACAAAACTGCAGTCTGAAACTTGCACTATAAATGATACCGACAACCACTTTTAATTCACTCACAACAATAATTGTTTCAATATCAAAGATCACCTGGTTCTCATTGACCTTATCCAAATGATCCAATCCGATAGCAACCGAAGGTATAAATTGTGGTGTAGAATGTATGGGCGCCCGATCGTCGTGTTAAAGAAACTGTCAGATTCGTCAAGAAGCAAGTTGATTATCCCGTGGGCCCGGCGGGTTTGTTTAATGATTTTTACGCGGCGCGCGGGACGGTGGATGATTTATTCATAAGTCGACAGGTAGCGAACTGTAGCGCGGAGGCGCGAAGACGTGATATGTGGTTAAGCATGCGACCTACTGAGCATGAGGCTACCGCGCTGGACCACACTTGCCGATCTCGTGGATTTGCAATCCCTCCATCCCGTTCTCTCGCCATCCATCCCGTCCTACCAAACGCGACGCGTCGCGACGCTCCCTGGATATACGTTGACACACGAGCAGGTACGGCTAAGTGAATGTATTGCGCAACCTGCACTACCCTCTATGCATCTCCAAGCAACGTAGGCTAGTTAAGTAAAACTTTCTTAGAATTTATCAAGATTACAGAAACCGATTTCCAATAAATTATCGAGAATAAGATATATAGGTATAGTATACAAGCTGGTGAAGTGGATGCACGTGTCCTCTGATGTTCTTTTGGAAGAAGAATTACGGCATCTTTCGATAGTGACAGGAGGACATGTAATTCGCTGCTAAGCACTCGCTTGATATCGGACGATAGCGAACAAGAACGAGCTGACAGCTACCATCCATTATCGTGACTCGATTAATTCGAATCCTCGCGCTAATTGTTAACTGCACCGATTAATCATTTTCAGGCATTCCTTGCATACCACTTCGGTGCATGACTCGAACTGCATTTTATATCCGAGACTAAACAAGTTATTGGACTTGCACTGCTTTATGACATTGTTTGATAACACATACCCTATACAGGTTACAACTATAGGCTTTATAGCGCTTTGATAAGACCAATCACGGCTGATCAAGAATTACTGTTACAATTATAATGGTCACTTAATGTTTTCTGTCAGGAAGTAATATGCATCTAGGCCAGGTACGTATCACGAATCTCCATGTAGTGGAAAATAAAAAGATTTTTTTTACAAAATAACTAAACATTATCAAAATGCAATGGCGTAAGAAGAGGATCAGGATGGAGTATTTGATCGTGATTGAAGAAATTGTACATGCATCGTACTTGGGGGGCCCCTTTAAACGGGCATTGGGGCCGGCCCTGACTATTGGTAGGTATATTGGGACAGGTGAGCTGGGTATGCTGTGTTACCGTTATCTGTACTTCTCTCATCTCTTCTCAACGTTTCTTTCTCCCACACGTCGATGAACACGGCTCTCTATTTTATTAGATGACAGCTCGTTTAATCATACACGACGTATCTTTATGGTTTTATTAAATTCGACGACGACAGTATGGTAAATACGTGCGTGGGAAGTAGGTATACCTACAAGCTCATCTCTTGTCTATCCTATAACGACAGGTTACGAGCGCGCAATGTCGAGTGGCCTATATAATCGAACAACCCTCGCAATTATCCATAATTTCTCCAATAAACAAACAGCGCCAATTTAGATACAATTTTCCTCATATTTAACTAATAATTAGAATTCCTATATGGCTTGACTAAAGCGGCAATTGTATGAGACAACGAAAAACACCTATAGTCAGTAATATACACCATAGTCACACCTACAGCCACGATAGGTGTTCTTCGTTGTCTCTCTTTATAACAGAACCGAGTAAAAATGAATAGAATTTGATCGTTATAGCCCTGAGGTAAGATATTTAACAAAAAAAAAGAAAAAGAAAATCCTTTCTTTTTCTTTTCTACTATAACAGTGAACTCTTTGAAAAAATTATAAATGAGTATCGAGAGCGACTCGCGCGAGTATAAAATATTTTAACGTCAAGCCTATATATCTATATAGGTATAAAATATTTTAATGTCAAGCCTATATATCTATAGATTCCTAGTACATCGGTAATACGACAGAACATGTGTAAAGCCGCCTGTAGTGTTAGCGACAAATCGAATTTACTCGTTTTACATCCAATGCAGCAACGACAAAACCTCCATTCTCTCGGGCATGTGCTAAAGGCAAACTATATGGTGCCAGAGAGGTACACCTGTAATTAAAGCCCGCGGATAATTATACGGACTATTAGCTTTACAAATTGCTGTGTACTTATGGGTATTATGGGCAGAGGGATTAGTCGCGTTTAGCCATGGCGTATTGGCCGTGTGTTGCATCTATAATAAATACAAATATCTACATTCCAGTTGGACGAGGAGGAGAGTGCACTTATCGTGGTACATCGCGCACTCCAAGGCCTCACCACTCTGCTCTGCTCCACTCTCGGTAATGAAAGGGTAAATCGTGTCGAAAGTCTATATAAATATAATATAGTATATTCAACGTGAAATATTGATATGGCATATATAGGTATATCAGTGTAGATATCAATTTCATCGAATTACACAGCCTAATCGATCCGTTCTTCTGACCTGGCTAAAAGCTAAGCACACACGCCTGGGGCGACGTCCTAACCAAAATGTCTACAGTCACTTTCACTGACTTTTTTCTTCGTATAGGCGTTCGTTTCCGTATGCAACGGTCGCGAATCACATACGCGTATATATGTATAGGATACGGCTACTTGATCCTCGATATAGTACCTGAGGAAGGGCCACGGTACGGCCAAATCCAGAAACTTCAGGAAAGAGAAGAACGGACGAGCAAAAAATTGCAGTGAATCCCGTAGTCGACCGACCGGTTCCCTTCGTTTCATGGTGAACGATATATCGCCGACTACTTCAGAGCGATTCGTGAGGCTCACCAGCCGGGTTCCTGATACTCCAATTCTTTTATCCCTCTCGACATACGAAACGTGAATTGTGCTCGAACATTAAATAAAACACGTAACGCCCATGGAACGTGTTTATAGGAACAAAATGGCAGATGGTACATTTCGGGAACATACCTAGCTTTGGGAGTTGTGACGATATGGCGTCATGGAATTTTGTTCTGAGACTTCAGAATGCGGTACACGGTCCTATTGTGATCCTCTTAAGGATCGACGGACGATTGGAACGTGATTTGGGTCGTGGTTTCCTGTCTACAAGACTATCCAATATTTCGCGGACGAACGACAGAGAGAAGGACAGGCGGATGCACGAAATGGCGGAATAATGCTGGACGTGTCCAGAGTTTAGTTGAGTATCGTTAACGTATTTAGCCAAGGTGAAGCATTGGGTTAGAGTAAGGATTAGGTTAGGTTAAACACTGGAGGAAGCACGAGAAGAACTCCTGACCTTTCGCGGGGAACGCCGTTGAAAACGAGGTTGAAGGATAGCGCGACGAAAGGTGCCTTTTGATGAATTCCCGATAAAGGCGAATGAGCCTCGCGGATGCGTAAGGAGTTCTTAATGGCGTCGGCCTACTTACTACCCGATTATTCAAGAACTGGTCCCATAGCCGACAGGAAATTTAATTTGTACCTAATCACGATTCTCTGTGCACTTATCCATCTATATGTATTTATACATTCTATGCGCTACGATCAATTTTACTCATGGGGTAATTCTATCGTTACGGATATATACAAGCTGCATACAGGCAATATTGTTTATGATTAAACCCCTATCGAGACTTGCACGGCCACATATCATTTTGTGTATTAAAACATCGTTCTTCCGTGCGAATATGTCGGTAGGCTGCATCGCTCTGGGCCGCAAGACGATAGGTACCCACTGCGCGCAATGTAATCGATTTTCATCGGCGTAGCGTGCGTCCTGTGGACGTGAAATCGTGCCAGCTACTAGTGAAAACTTTTTTTCATCGTTTTACTCTTTGGCTTAAGTACCACTGTTAGCGAGATCTGAACCATAAAAACAGTGAAGACCTCGAAAAGAATTTGATGCGGATGGGCGTTTGTCTAAAAAATTAGAATTTCACCTTCTCCATATAGATGTCGTACAGGGTGATTCAGAATAAACGCGCCATCTACAGCTGTTTCTACCATAGGTATTAAATGGGCGTGTTAAACCTTCTTCATTCTGAAAAATCTTATATATCTAGTGGATATTGTGAGGTTACTGTAAATCGATGGAATTTTTCATGAACATAAGATATACCGTATATTTTTAGATACGATCGCATGGGACGTATGGTAACGTTCAGTTACATTTTTTATGTCCAATTCTAGAGACTGTGCCATAAAAATTTGCAACTGTTAGCTTATAACTGTGTAGTCTGTAGTTAATCTAGCCAACTGTGCTTAATCTCGATCCAACTGCTGTGCATTTGCCTATGCTATAATATATCCCACACATGATTACTCCCCATATATGAAATTGTGAACTGGCACTTACCTCATACAAAGACTAAAGCCATCAGAAAAAAAAAGAAAGAAGAGAAAAAAATTCACATTTTATTTTTCACAAACATAGCCTATTGCATCGCATTGCCATGCAGATATGGGTCACCAGTTGTAAAATTCAATATTGGTATCTACAAAGCTTAAACCTTGAAAATCAAAAATCATTTAGGCAATTATATTATAATTTCGTACGGACCATCCAATCCCGTTATCCAGGTAGGATCGTTTCTGAACACCCTATATTCTATACGTTATATACATACAGGCATCGCGACGCACCGTGTCCGTAACTTTCTTTCAACCTTTTCTTCAATTATCCTCCAGTCGACATCTGCCTGCGTTTTTTGGCTCAGCAGAACGACCGAAGAGTATACTAACGTATATAGTACATATATACCATGTTATATATACCGAAGACATAAGCAATGAGTACAAGCCCAAGAGCGTGTCTTGCTCTCAGTCAGTCTCTGAAGCTCTTGTGCAAGGCCTAACGGCACGCCGTAAATGGCGCGCGTTCGATATCGCCAATGAAATTGCAAATATTAATCCCGTTTCATTTTGACAAAGCCGCCTCTGTCATAATACGCGGCTCTCCATTCCAAACAGCAGTTCTTCTATTTTAGATCCTAAAATGGTGTATCGCTTACGTCACTATAGATTTGAAATACCGGTAGGCACTGGGGTAGTTCCATTATTTTCATAATTTCTTACTCATATGTGAATTATATACACGTACTCATGAATTAACGAGATGAAATCGTATTTCGATAATTCCGTATAAATAGGAGAAACAACGTTATGATATATCTGTATTGATGAAACGAGTAAAGAACAACGTAATTTTTACACGCGAGATAAACGACCTTCCCAGCTCTCGTGTCGATGTGGAGTTACTTCTTTTTTTTAATCCGGTTAACAGTTAAATCGTAGCTGTTAAGACGTTTCCCGGTCTGGACTGCTTGTCTTCGGCAACATCGATTTCTTATGCCCGACTTGCAACAGCCCCAAGTCAAACAACCGCTAGAGTCGAGTCTTCTATTAATTCATGTTCGTTCTGCCTGTCAGCATAATATCGCACCGAGGTTAAATTACACTTTTACACGGCTCAATCACAGTGCTTAGTCTTCCCAGTGTTATCTAATTTTTTAAACATTATCCAATACCCTCGTCTCTGAGATTTGCCTTAAATAGGAAGATTCAACTAGTTGCTTACTAACAATCGCAAAATGAAGAAATCTGTGAAAGTAATAAACATCAGTGAATGACAGTAAAGCTATTGCCTATACCTATCTACACAGAGCATTGTCCATAGACCGGAGTGGATCAGGCCCATTAAATCGTAAATCTATGTTATAATGCAAATGTGGACGCAGGAAGACTCGTAATTAGAGTCTCCGACTCTACGAGGAATCGAAAGAAGAACGAAGGAGAATGGTCTCTCTTGAGAATTTTTTAACGGACCAATAGAACGATCCTTGAGCATTATAAATTTAATATAAACATTTTCACCAAGTCATTGTCTTTGTCATTGAGATATGCTCATCGATCGGTACGCTTCTGCCATCTTTGCTAGTCTTCATTTTATTGACGGCAAGGCAGTACGGGCCGCTGTTTATATCCGGCGAAATCCGAGATGCCAGATTGGAATTCATATGAGCGTTTGTATTGGCCAGAACGTTCAACGACAGTTCCTCGACGAAACAGGATGCGGAACGATAACGTTCTCATTAGCTTTGCACCAGATAGATAGATATGTGATTGTTTCGTATATACAACATCAACGTAATAAGTTTCCTTCCCGGAACGACTGGCACGACTGTCAAATCAGCGAAAACACCTGGGAACGAGATAAGACACGGTACTGTGCATCTATAATTACTTCAATGGAATCTTCACTTTTTATTGTCTTGAAATATCAACGCATTATATTTCAATGACTTCGTCTTGGGTTGCGCTGGTGGTTACACTGTAGGACAATCCTCTCGACGTATACTTGGCCTTGCCAGACCCGATCATTATGCCACCATATTGTGCGGTCTGGTATTTCTACTCAGTGAATATTACACCTTGTCCAGCATCCGTCGAGTAAAAAAAGAGTTTGAGTAAAGAAATTTGTGTTTCTATAAAAATAACGTAGATCACCGTGTGAATCCATAGCAGGGATGATAACGATCTTCCATAGCAATCTCTCTGGTACCTACCGTAGGCGTGGAAACCCTTTGGCACCGCTAGAAGGTCAGGGTGGGTAGTGAAGAGAAGGAAGAAATGGGATAGTTTCTTCTGACGTGTCTGACGGATGTTAGCAATATACAGCTTCTACGATGCTTCTCAGGCATTTGCATTGCTCAGCCAGCAAGTCGAGTCACTTCGCTCAACGATGCTGTAAATTAGTGGGTGCGTGCCTATATACATGTATACATACATAAACGCGGAACAAGAAACCGGCAAGAACTACTAGCCCATATACGCCAGTCATTTGGCCGCTACGTTGGCATAAATCGGTGTGCAGAGGCATGAAACATGCACTGGCTGTAATGGCGCCCATGAGTAGGTATACCAGCCTCTACCCATAGTACAGCAATAGGAAATCAGTAAAGCATCGAGAGTTTACAGCAAATTCCGTATCGCGCGACATATTGCTTAGATCGTTCGTAAGATAACTGCGCACATTACTTGTCTCAGTTTTAGAGATTAATAAAACGTCCAAAAATATTTATTATTTACCAACGAACATTTCGTACCTGTCGATTTATTTTAAGTTTTTTTTGTGTTTTTCAAAAAAATAAGTGTTTCACAGCCACGCGTGTTTTTGTTTACTTCTTGTGGCGCGCGTGGCTGGAATTTTAAACGGTTTAATTACACCGTGTCGTGTTAATTACTGCACGCTTACGTGCCGTGGTATTACTGACATACGTGGTCATTGTATTTTAATTTTTCTTAAAGGCAAATATCACTATAAATTGACTTGTTACTGTTCAAGAAATGTTTGATGGCTAATCTCGTCTCAAGAATTATATATATTATATTTCATAGACAAATTAATTGATCTGCTTCTATCGCCGAATATGGATTCCGTTTGGCATTTGGCATGCATATATCATGGTTACATGTTATATATGGGTTCCTGTTCGATCATTCTATATAGACATGTATGTTAGTACCTGGAGAACGTTCTGGCATGGACGAGTGAAAGGGACACCATTCGGCACATATGTGGGTATAAAGTATTACCTATAAATGATAATAAAGTTTAATGATATACAAGTGTTCGAAGTAAGGCACTTATTTGCGAGCTTTGACAAACCATAATCTAGTAAGTTAACTATTGCGCAATATGTATAGAGAAACTTGCGCGGAAAACTGCTAATTGTTTCAAACGTCATTTCAAGACGTATCGCCGCTCGACCGTGTGTTTTCAATTAGCGACCAGGTTCAGTCGCCTGTGAAGCACGTTTCGAAAAAAAATACAACTAATACAGTTTTGTACAAAATAAACGTTCTATACCGAATACGTTTTGCATTCGTATACAGAAATACATAAATACGCTCATATTGAAATTCAGCGGCAATTTTACATAAAGAATACAAAAGTCTGTGGCTACAGGCGAGAATGCTTCAAGTACCTTTCCTTCGAAATATAAGCAGTGAGAAAGGAGAGAAATTCTTTTTCTCTGAATCTTCAAAGAGTACATAAGTCGTGGAATAGCGCGGCGCGTGTTCCAGCATTGGAAATCGAAGAGACTCAATGTAAAAGTGAAGTTTGAACGAGCCGCGCGTAGTAAAGTCGCTATTTTCCCGAGTCCCGGTGGAATGTTGATGAGCCAGCTGATGCCAACAGTCGGAGCAAGAGTTGAATAAGAATGTTTCGTGGCAATTGACGGCTGGCCAAAGAAAGGCCCTCCCCTCCCCTTGGGCCATATTCTCTCGCTAACATCTCGGAATTTAATTGAAACGTTTTTTTCTTACCTTTTACAAGAGAAAAAAAGAATAAAATACATTTTCACTGACAAGTTACTTCCATGAATCAGCGATGTCGTTCAGTGACATCACCTTACTCATATCGTAACATAACTCGATTATTGAATCCCACAAAAAATCGTATGACTCTATATACGTATATAGGTCATCGATTAAACCACATTCGAACAATGAGAATCAACCATAATCATTTATATATGAGATCCTTAACATATGAACAGATATGTAGACTGTAAAAACAAAAAACAATAGAATACGCAAAACGCGATAAATATCTATAGGGAAATATATATATGTTGCTACTATGCACAAGTCGATCCCTCGTATCGAAATACTTGGAATAAGGGTTCAGAAATATAGTCCGTGGTCTCACGTTATATTACAGTCCTCCTGACAGGTCAAAGGAACCATAAACCTTCAAAGATTTATCCCATTGGACCTCACGATGTGGTAGCGTTTCAACGTACGTATGGTATACGTATGTATATAGATACATATAACCGGAAATAGCCGATGTGGAGACTCTCGACTATCGAGGTAATAATGGCGAACGAATTTTCAGGATCGGACATAGGGAATCTCATAGTGCACAGCCATAAATTTCATGGCCGCTTTCATCCGCTTCAAACTGTCTGCGCTTCTTCTTCGGGCGGGAGTTAATAATTCCAGTCGTGAGTAACGTTCGCCACGTAACTCGTTACTTCGGAAAAGTATTGCTCCTCCTCTATGTCTCTCTCTCTCTCCCCCCTCTCCTCCTCTCTCTCTCTCTACACAATACTGATTCATAGGTACACTCCTCGCGGAAGTGCCAGATGGAAATTATCCACGTAGCCGATTGAGAATTGCCAACGGTCTCTCACCGTGTCACGACTTCAGTTTTATACAATCCAGATTACTTTAATTTTCCCAAATACATGAAGAAATTCGATTTTCGTCAGCGAGAAAAGGATCCTCACTTGTCAGGCAATGAATAATTCATCCAGAATGGCGGTTGCACGATTAACGCGAAAATTTTTATGTGATACAAGTCACGAAGGAGTCAACATGTTTTCGAGATTTCTATATCGAATAAAAATGGTAAAACGGAAAGTCATGCATGCGAGATGCAAAGTTAATATAAAAATAATCTTCAACGAAAGTTCTCCGTCGATTCGTTCTGATGCAAAATAAATGTTTGCCGTTTTTGTCTGTAAACAAATAATGTCAATTTCGTCAACACGACCAGTCTTCGTGATGGAATTCATATATGATTATCAATGTCATTGCCCGTTCTAAGAAGCACCTACTTCTTACAGCGGCCACCATTGTTGACAGTCTGTTGTATTGCATAAACTCATAACGCATGTATATATACTAGATCCGTTAATTGTGAATCGAAATGCATACTTGGCGTTGATTATTACTAACACGACCGCAAGTATGAACTGGAATTACATATCTGCGTGAGGCAACGTAAGTGAACGGTCTCCCACGCGTTCTCCGCGCCTCAATAAACTCACGCATCCTCACGCTTGACCACAACATCCCATCGACAATAGCTATATCTTTTTACCAATGTTACAGAGACGTTCAAAAGTCTTCGTATAATAAGCACCTGGGTGGCAACATTACACATACAGTATTGTATGGACTTCATAGAAACCCTACGATTCGAAATCGTTACTGTCGTTCTCGAATATTCCAATTGACTTGACCAAATGGAAAATCGTTTCAAGAAATGCAGGATATACAATACCACATGGCTTAGGGTACAATACGTAGGTATTGAATTCCAAGATTGAAGTTTACTTTTAAAAAGCCCTGTACGCCGTACTTTACTTGGTCAGCTGTAGATGCCTGTACACGAAAATTAATTCTTCGATTTCGAACCAATAAATTCCAAATATAAATACCTTCTATATCCACTCTCAAGTTCCTTCCGGTTTGCTCAACAGGAAATGAGGAATGAAATGTACGTAAGAAAGAAATAACGCCCTTCCTTCGCCTGTTATTATTGCATCTTGTCGGTATACATATAGATACTGTACGTAAGTCAATCTCAATCTTTTTATTCGACGTCATAAAGCTCCCGCCATACTGACTGTTTCATACCGGAATTCGCAAGAGAATCCTTTTGCACGTATCAATAGAGCCGCAAACGACGCTCCTGTACGAGTCTCAATTACTAATTACTCATTGCAATATTCAATAGATCGTTTCGCCAGCCATAAATATATTGATAAGCAACGATGCTGTCATACGGTATGTACATATTTTAAGCAGTCGCTGTCGTCCATTAGAGATAGAATATCGCGACGATTCGAATCGTAACGATATAAATGTACTAAAACAAGTGAGCTCTTCGTTACCTGAAAACAGTCATTAGCATATCGCGTCGACTTTATGATCTCGTATACGAGGTAGCCATTTTCACGAAAGCAGCCAATATACATAGCTGCAGTGCACGCTGTAAACCGTAAAGCTTAAGGCAATCCTTATCGAGAGTATAGATTGGAGTACGCGCGGGTTATCATTGCGACTAATGCAGGTGCTTTGTATATACGTACCATATAGGTATACACAGTCGATTACGTGAAGCAAACAGGTAGGTATACCCAACTACCTGTAGTAAGTATAGAACACTATAACCGGCTGGAAAGTTACTTTTGAAAAGTAGCTCACGGGCCACAGTCGAATATCCGGCCGATTCTATACAAGATCTGTTCGTTTGCCATTTCGTATCGATCATTCAGATGAGATGACTCAGATTTAAGAAGACGTCTTCTCTTTTTCCTATTCCTTAAGACACAGGTGTAAGAGAACGAGTCTCGCGCTATAGTAACAGCATGGCCGACGTGACACAAATGGTGCGTGGGTCAGTAGAGTGTCTTTCAAAACTATCACCTTTCTCCTGAAAGTCAACGTACTCCTGTCGCCGGTTCAGGAAGCAAACAGGTAGGTAGATAGGTAGGCAACGCCTGTCTTTAAAAGGCTCTTGTCTATCGAGAGTGTCAGTTATCAATCCTCTCTGTTATTGCTTAACCGTAGACAATTTAGTCTACGGCCAAGATCAATGGGTCTCTACTCGATCCGTTGTACGGATCGATTACTCAACGATCGTGGGTAAGGGAAGTCGACAGTACAAAGACTGTTATATTCTTGCGGATATTTCGGCAAGAGTAAGTCGCGCCCATATTCGAATCAAGAGAAAACTGTGCCGCCCACGGTATAGTTTGTTACACGACGCGTACGGGTGTCGCTACTGTATATAGTCACTGGCAGTCAATGACCTCACGTTACGCCTAGTCAAAGGATTGAAAAGTCTGGAAATCTATAACAGTCGTTCATTGGCATGCGAGATCCTGCACACGTTAAGTTTTCTACTAGCCATTGACCTGATACGCAGCCAGGATAGATTTATACTGCAGGACGAGAGATTGACGAGTTTCTTGAAGGTGAAAAGCACCGGCCTGAATCAGGCGTATGTGTTACGATACTATTTACATATGCAATGCGTATTGGTACAGTTACTAGATTTTCCGGTCCCGGAAGCGTAGAAGCTGGAAAGCGAGATTTCATTGGAGATTGCCATGGTTAACCTCTCGTGACTCATAACCTCAATTAAGGTTGAATAGAGTCTGATATTACTATGGATTAAATGAGACAAAACTTCTTCACTTTGCTTCGTGATATCTTCTGTTAAATATATTTACTAGGTATATATATACTTGATTCAAGCTGACTGTAGAGTAACGCGTGCCAGATCTGTGAATGAAATGCGTGTCTGGTTTAATCGAAAGGGATTCGAGTCTGTCCCTACAGTCTGTTGCTTTAGGTATGCGACCACTGATCGCGTGCTTCGTTACAGTCTCTAATAAATGGATCACTGAATGCATCACGCTGTGAAAATACAGCACAGTCGATATTATCATAAGAAAGCACTTTGCCTCGGGTAATTAGATGGCAACGGCGTTGAAAAAGATGCCCACGATTTTCCCGTGAATCGCGGAGACGCGAAATCGTTACGTTTTCGATTTTTAATTGTCATTTTACATCGTGCTACCTAAGAGAATGAGGACAGTCATCACATTATACGTATAATACATGAATATACCAGACGAGTATACATATGATATAGTATATGCGTTCCAAGGACCATAAGTGTTGTCAACTATTTTTTACGTTATGGTCACCACCTCCACTTTATTCCTAGCGGCTTATGGTGACTCACAATAATCTTATATGGTGGATCTCATGACAATACGATGACAGTCGATCCATGGTGACTATACTATACGCGATAGGTCACAGTTAATATTAGAACGGATTACTAATTAATAATTCATCCATATTAATTACGGCCGGAAGACGTCAGCGAGTGCTCTTGCTCGCGTATTCCTCTTTTTCTCGATTCTTGAAATCACTCTTATATGTCAATCGAGAAATGAAAGGAGCAAACTGTGTCACAGAAATTTGCGAGCGCGTGCTTTGCGTACGGCACGTGGCGTGAAATACAAATTCGCATGCAACTAAGCGCACGGCAAATAAAAGTGAATAAAGTGTGCCGTGGTTTCAACGAAGGGAGTTATGCGAAATGCATGCGCGCGACGTGTAAAAGTCGAAAGTGATATGGCATTTGTTTTCAAAACGCGTTCGCGCCATGAAGAATTGCGCACGTCGCCGCGACAATTATTGCTCTCACGGCAATGGGATATAGTGGCGTTCACGGTTAATGCCGCGGGTACAATTTTTGAAGATCTTGACCATGAAAAACGACACTCTTGTGTAAGCCGAGTGAAAGTCTTCCGGGAATACGGTATGGATTAATATAAAGAAAAAAATACCAAGAAAAAATGACGAAAAGAATACATTTCGATGAATCTTATCGAATGGCGAATGAGAGAGGATATTTCGTAAAAAACAATGATACAAGCGCAAGAAATGTGAAATCGAAAATATTACACACAGATATAGTTTTACGTTCGACAGTCACTTGAAACTTGCGTAATTTGAAATTGTAAGGCCAGTCCGTATGGTCACCGCCAGATCGAATCTCGCAGCTCGGACAACGAAACAAAGTGGAAAAGGTCAGTGTGTCGACGCTGTCAGCATGGAGACTCGAAACACTGTAAACAGAGACGATGACGGAACTCTATTTTTTTC
The DNA here is from genome assembly GCA_030142225.1 of Pachycephus smyrnensis. Lineage (NCBI taxonomy): Eukaryota > Metazoa > Arthropoda > Insecta > Hymenoptera > Cephidae > Pachycephus > Pachycephus smyrnensis. The sequence continues at coordinate 778,378 of JARQST010000517.1, read as the reverse complement.
CATCCTTTTTCTTTCAGCAAATTCAACGTAGTACAAACGTATTCCCCACCATTTCCAGGTATTCGCCCAGGTCGGGTCGCAGGTCTTGTTTATTTTTCTTTTCCTTTGTTTCTTCGTGTAAACCACTGCCGATGGATTCGCGCATGATCGTTGTAACAGAGTTAGAAGAAAGAAGAGAGTTCCTATATCGGAAGGCCTAATATACCTAATCATTTTAGAATTTTGAAAGAAAAAAAGGTAAAACTGCAAAAGACGACTCCCTTCAAATACGACCTATTTAAAAAAAACTATACAATCCACAGTTCACTGCAAGAGGGAGTCGTACTCTGCAGTTTAGCCGAAAAAAAATTATTATAATCGGACCATGACATCGGTTCTACTTTAAAGGAACCAATTTACGTTTTGATTCGTAAGCATATGGCCCCTCAAAGTGGAACTGATGTCGCGGCCCGACTGACTATAGACGCAGAGCCCTAATAGATACATATATGCACTGAAGATAGATTGTGCATCAATGAAGAATCTATGTAAAGTATATGTTTCCAGGTCAGAAAATATATATCAGAGAACCGGTCGCGTTAAGCAACTGCAAAATAATTACATCCGCTGGGAGACCTTAGTTTGACATTATACAAAATATATATATAATATGTGTTATATATTATGTACACGGGGGAGACTTGAGAAAAATTGAAAGTCCTCCTGGCGCCCCTGACGATGCTGATGGTTATCATTATATATACACAGAGCACTTTAATATTTAAGAAGAAAATATTGCGGCTGGATAATGATAAAAAATCACCAAGAACACAGCGATAAGAGTAGGCACGAGAATTTCCCCGTGGGGCCTTATCCGAGATAAATAAAAGCTTTAGGGGATAGTAGGTAAAGAACTAAAACGTCTCCGTGATTAAAATGGAAGGGTAATAAAGTCCCTTACCTCGTTCCACGCGAACCCCATCAGCCGCGCGTTGACTTGACCGACTCATATAACAAATGAATTTCGTGGCGAATCCGAAGACCGGCACTGATCTTTTCTTTAATAACTCTTAAGACTTTTGAATATGCATCCGCCGAATGAAACCGTGAGAAAGTACGGGAGGCGTGTGCACTGTCCCGATGTCTAGACAAGACTGAAGTCCGATCGTGGCCTTCTACTACCTGCAGGCACATCCTTTCCTTCCCTTGGCGCTCGCTATAGCGCAAACAGAAATTACTGCCACTTCTACTGCCAACGATACTACTACCTAAGTATTCCACTGCTTGCAGTATGGCTAAAGGAATAATGCGTTATTACTTATGTTAACCATAATACCCTATCACCTATTATACTAGCCGGAAATTCATATTAGTGGGACAAATCAACAAGACGCCTAGCGGCAACATTCCTTACTAGCCGTTTGAAATTAACGATGATCAGCGTCGCGCGAGCTTATTCATTGTTTGTTCGATGCGATCGATGATTCTAAAGGCACGCAGGTGAACTGCTTCAGGAAGTCAGAAAGTAAGTGGCTTAGTTACAAACTGAGTCCAAATCGTATTTTAATGAAGTTATTAGCGTACGGTTAGTCTGGGTCAGGTCAACGGGAGCTCACATACGATCACGCGGCACGTTAAGCATCGCCTTCACGGCGACGCTGTTATTATTTTTCTAACGGTTTTTCTCTCGCTGGTACTGCTAGGTGCGAACTTGTGCACCTACGTCGCACTTCGTACACATATGTTACTTGTATGCTCGTATAGGCTCGTGCTGCTGAAGACTTTATTATCGAATTTACATTGAACAAGGTGCAAAAACGCCGGTGGCTCCTATAGCCACCTTTGAATATCGACGCTTGTATACTGAGATCTATGATATTTGTACAGCCATGAATATTCATAAATACATGACTCTACAAGAGGACACGAGAGAATACACTTTGCAATCATACAACTCAACATCGTCCACACGAGACGCGTCGCGACGTTCGTGCGATTTTCGGTAAAACATTTGAAGACAACATGTAACCGTTTATAGCTTCACGATAAAAACTGTTTCTGCTACGGGGCTTTAAACGGCATTGCCATAAAGTCATCGTTGTGTCCCGTGAGATTCTTGGTGTTTTTTTATTTTTTGGTCTATATTTTTCTTTTAATAAAACACTCGAAATAGCTAACTGATACCTGCTGGATAATCACGAGGTTGTTGGACTCGCATACTCGAAAATTACCGTAACTGCAAGCGGATACGTAGAAGCTATTGTTCCCAAGATAAAAGCCTGCTCGTTCCTGTCCATGGGAAAATCTATAACTACCAGGAAAATGGTCTTGATAAACGAGAGAGGTTAGCGTCCTGGTTAGGATTCCTGTGTAAACGATAACAGAGAAAGGATCAAGAATTTCAAGTGGCATCATGTGGATTTGGTTAATAAAAAAAATTAAACAAGAATTTCACCTTCTCTCGCTGTAAGGAGAAATTTAAAGAAGAGCAAGAGTCCCATTCATTATAACTCAATCGTTTCATAATATATGTATAGCAGTTATATTGAACTATTAAGAATTCCATTGAATATTAGCCGGAAATCCATAATGGACCCGACACGTTCTTCATTAATGCTCGACAAAGCTATTATCTTCGAAGGACTCGCTCACTCGAAATGTTCTCCATGAAACTTAACCAAGGAGATAGGAGGAGTTCGTGAGAAGGTTCTCTCTCGAACGAGTGAGCGAGTGAATGAGGTATTTCTCTATCTTTCTCTCACTCTCGATTCAAACTGTCGAATGGCGACACACGAGTTTTCAACGGCATTATAAACGTATACATATAGATATACAAAGAACGTCATAATGGCGCGTATCGTGAAAGCAGACATCAATAATATTCACTGCGCGATATCGGTTAGCTGCCTTTTAAAGAAACCGTTGTGAGAGTTCAGCAATAAGAAGTTGCACGCCCTGGGACTTTGACAGAGTGGCCGCGGGTCCGCGTCGTTTCACGTTATCGCTACGGGTTGCGATACCAACCTGAGTACACTTATTTGTCCCTAGAGCTTTCACAAGCCACTGTCACATTGCTCGGACTGTGTGTAGGAGTGGCAGTGTATGCCGCATAGGATTTCAGCTGAACTCGCCATAACTAGTAGTCGTTCGTTAATAGTAGAAAAAAGCAAGAATAAAATAGATTAATTCTCTTGAAGGAATCACTCACCAGATCGTCTTCCTTTGTCTGCAGTTTTCGATGCATCTGCGAACCCTCCTGCACGAGTTTTTCCAGTTTCTCTATTTCTCTGTTTTTACTTCGTATTTCATCCATCTGTATATAAAAGGAGAAAAATAAGTGAATCGTTGGATAAAGTGTGATAATGTAATTCACATTTTATTTTTTTAATACATAGCTGATCGAATCACTCGAAAAGTTACTAGTCAAGGCTTTTTGTATCTCTGATTTGTATGAAAATAATTGAAAGGATCGATATGGACGTTCATATGCTGTAATTATTATTGCTCCCGACAGCCCATGGGGTCAGTGGGATAACGAACTCGCGAAATCCCAGGCAATTAATATTTCGCCAAAAGGTCTCGTCCACGAAAGAAAACTTTCTCTCTCGTCGAAACGGAAGAAATCGCTCGCACGTGTGGAGGAACTTGCTAGAGGGCGTGCACGCGGACGGATGCTGTCAATGTGATCTCTCATCCCTGAGGCGTGTGTAAAATGCAGGTAACGTAAAATTTGCACGTTTTTCTTAGCGTATCAAAAGACAAACAAATATCTACAAAAAGGAACGTGTAAACCGATAAAAAGAAAAATTTATCAAAGCATTAGAAATTGGTATACTATTAGATCAGAAATGTGTCAAATAAGTTTGAACGAAAAATTAGATACTGATAGAGAGACTGTATATCTTAAAGTTAACAAGCTCATTGCTAAGATATTGATTAATCGGCCACGTTCGAACGCGTCTGATAAATTGGAAGGTTGCCCTGGCTGTGTCTGACTGAATTTTTTTGCTCCACTTTTGAGTGGCCATCGAGCAGAGAAAGACTCTCTCCATCGGCTTCTACTTCTTCGACATGAACGATGCTGACAATCAGCCTGGGGGCCTTCACCTTCACCTTGCCTTTCTAAGTTTCCGCAAGAAAAGCATCGCGAATCATCGTAAATTGCTATAGAAATGTACAATTATCGTTACAAAGAGTACATACGATGCGCCTCTCAGAATCATGTGGTAGGTATAAGACAGAAGCGTTTGTGCTTATTACTTATTACGTGGTAAAGAAGTCTGAGAAGAAGCTATCTGAAGATGACAACGTCGACAGACATGGGACATGGCGAGACGAAATGAACCAAGAGTCGCTGTACTTCGTTATTACTTTTTATACTTTTTTTTTCTGTGAGATTTATCGCATTATATTATTATCACGATACCTGCGGCTAACGACTCAAAAATAAATTTTCGCATCACGCATACGATACACCATGGAGAAAGTCCCTGTACATTTTCTAAAGCAGTGTAAATTCTAAATACGTTTTTATAGCGTGCGATGCGTAAATATCTAGTTTCGTTCCCTCCTCGATAAAACAAGTCGGCCATCGCTTAATCCGTGCGCAATAGTCGACAAGACTTGGCTGTACGTATTATTAGATCTCGTATGCAGTTATGTCCTTGCAATGTGGAATGAAGAAAATTTACTCGTTCCCATATATACGTATACATAACAGGTAATGTAATAGGTGCAGGATTAAAATAGATATATATCCATCTATTGGAGAAAAAAATTACTCTAAGGTCACTCTTACAGAGATCCTTCTAGTATGCTTGGCTAGATGCCACACGGCGTTTGAATTTATGTTGGCGTGCGCCATGTTTTGCGGAATACGAAATGCTAATCGTGCTGCGTGAAGTGTCTCGAATACCCATGGAATTGCAATTTCGATTTAATCGATATACCCATAGAAGACAAGGCCGGATGTAGATGTTTTCCTGACACAAAATGCGCGGTCGAACATCGTTAATTCTTTTGAGAAGTCGTGACGGGACTCTTAAGAATTTTCACCGCTATGTATATCAGTGTAAGATTATTTTGACGTTAACGCCCGATCAGCTTGGTGCAAACCAATCTCATAGACTATGTAGTAACTGTGCACTCTCTCTCAGAGACTTGACCCATATTCCCAATTTACGGTGAGGCATGAATCAATCCGCGTTGCATTATTCGCTGCGGTGACTGACGATAATATCGTTGAGTTATCCCTGAGTGATTGGGCCTAAACTATGACCCTCTTCTGACGCCTTCATTCACTCGTTTGCAATCGCTCACATTCTCAGTACTATTAATCCATTTTGGATCGGAGTTTTAGAATTTAAGCTCCAAGTTAATAGTATCTAAAATTAAATTGTTGTAGATCAATAATATTGAGTCTCCCATGTGAAACGTTAACATTTTTTGGACAATCTATAATTTACGGATTATAAATTCAAAAATGTGGATACTTGTATCCTCGAGGTATTTGAATTTTTTTAATAAGTTTTTATGAACATTATTATATATTGACACCGATAAATGTTTTAACGTCCTAAAAAGGACTTACGTAATTTTCGATTTCTTACTTTTCATTTGAACTCATCTCTACATCTTATAAAAGGCGATTTCTGTGTGTAACTGATTTTGTATGTACGCGATAAACTCGAAAACGGGTGAACCGATTTTGATGACATTGGTACCATTACAATCCTTGGAATCTGCAGATGGCTTTAGGCAAAAAAATGGAGAATACAGAGTGTCTAAAAGATAGAGCGATATAATTGTTGTTATCCGAAGAATTTATGTCAATTATGTTACAATTGAATGATTTTTGTTCGAAATTATGAGCAACAACACAAAAATTTTCGTCTGGCTTTAGCTAAATTCTGTTACTACCAAAAACTATTTGATAATAAAATTTCCGTATACACAGTGCGACGAAAAATAATTTCGACACAAACCTACACCGAGCTGCGCCATAGGCGCCGCACAGAACCACACAAAACTAGTTTATAATATTGTGGAAACATCTGACTTTGACGTTTAAACTTTTTTTTTGTGAGTATGTTGAACCTACGAAAAATACAAAATAAACCTATTTTACAGCTAAATTCTACTCTTCCATTTCAGTCTTTTTCGTTTTTCACGTAAAATAAGCAGTAGAAGAGTTATCCGCAAAAACAGTAATAGCGATAAACATCACCCACGCCCTCACTATTTTTCCTACAGGAAGTAAAATGAAAACTTCCGGAATTTCGTATACGTTTCATCTTTCATGTATAGTTCATCCAAATGAGGGTTAGTATAAGAATTCCTATACTAATCCTCATTATTTATTCTTCAGGTAACATAAAAAAAGAATCCTCGTTCAGTGCCGAGCATCTGAAAAATTGAGCGCATACGCGACGTAACGTAACGACCATAACATTCGCTCGAGCACAGAATATCAAATAATGCAACCTGCATCGCGCACCGCGGGCAGAGGTCGCGCCGCGCGGTTTTTCCCACGCTGCGAGAAACTCGTTTCGACCACGGCCCAAATTCACACGCTCGGGTAAACGAATCCTATCGAAGGATTGCGAGCTTTGTCGAAACGAAAAATAGAAGGAAAGTGTGCAGAAAAAGAGTCAAACTTGAATAATTACGAAAGAAATCTATAGGCTCCGCCATATAGGCCAAGAAAAATAAAACTTAGATTTTCATTCGCCGGATTAATAATAATCGTGGTCTCGCGAATGAATGAATCGCTTTGGAATGAAACCGAAAGAAAAAAAATTGTTCAGTAACACCATCGCCCTAGGCTATCCTGATAGAACCAGCTGAACGAACTACTACGTGCTGATGTGGAGAAGTTGGAGCGTGTGAACCTGGTCTATTGTCGTGCCTTTAAACTGTTAAAGACTTATTACCTCAGGGCATTTTCATAGCATTGGTCGTTATCTTAATTCTTCATCGAAATAGAATCGGTTTATTTTCCATTTTCCATGTAATTTATACCATGATGAAAGGACTTTTTTTCTTCTCGAAATTCTTACTCGTTTCAACAGATACGTATGTTTTCTTGATATTTCAAATGGTCCTTAACGATAGATGATGATATCAGTATATTGGCATTATCGTTATCGTTATGGAACCGGCATTAGCCCGTGAGTGGTAGGTAAGTAACGCGGAAGAACATACACATGAATGTATCATTATAGCGGTGCACTTTACAGGCGTGTCTGTCTAATCTTTACGGGCGTTTCAACGGAAAACAATTAGAACCCAAGAGGCAGACTGGCCACCACATTAAAGATCATCACGAAACATCCGTTACTCGGCCCGCTACAGTGAATACGATCTGGAAAATGAGCGGGAAATTATGAAACAACTAGAAATTTCAGGCTGGTTCGTGAAAGAGCATGATCATCCTTTTTTTGAATTTGTGGACGAACGAAACAGGGGAAAGGGTAAAAGTAAAAGGGAAGAGAATAATCGTATGGACAGGTAAACAGTATACAAACAATAAGAGAGAGATAGAATTGATTCTGAATTACGATAGGAGGCAGTTCGATTCAGTAAATTAGAACGAGCACGCAAAAATCCTAAAAATAGTGTGGGAAGATATTTCGTGTAATTGCACGGCGAGGAACTCCTACCGCAGTGGCATGGCAGGCATTTCCTTAAAAAGCGTAACTCTTGACCAGAAATGACGCTGAAGGACGTCATGAATTTCGGACAATTTTTCTACGATCCGAGCCAGACGTGAGCCTCGGGCCCAATTTTTAATAACTGCCTTTACCGGGCACTCGACTGTGGGAGTATCGCGTGCCAGGGGCCCTAACCACACCCCTTCGGGGCACACGTCCCCCAAATCATAATAACAATAATAGGGCTTCCTATACCCTTCACACAAGATCAACGACAGGTACTGTTGTGCTCTGAATCGACAACCTCGAAAATTCCCAACGACATTCTCGACGGTTCTTGTGTCTCAACTCCAAAGATCCTGACATACCAAAACTTCGATTACGCATATTTATTGATAAATACGCTTTTATTATTAGTTGAGACAGTGGTCACTCACCATTTTGATGGTGTCGCTACGCAAAGTTTTTTGAAGAGCAGCCAACTCAGCCTCGTGATTTTCATGCTGCACCCTTAGCTCCACGGTTCGAGATTTTTCGGCTTCGACTACCACCTGAAACCAAGAGTCAAATTTGTATTTTTAATAAGTATAATATTACGATATTGGAGATAAAATATATTAATAAATTTAATACTTATATGTAGATAATATCTTTTGGGACAAAGCAACGTACCACGAAGTAATGTAACGATTGTCATTGACGTAACGAAATACAATTGTACGTTCGTGAGTAATTACGGATATCCTCATTGGGCCAACGAACGTAGCGTGGCTATCAAATTAAAACGCTTATGAAATCTGTAAGCAAGTTTCTTTCTATATAACGCTACATCTATTTCGTGATGTAAGTAGAAGCGTAATGGCGACGTTAAAGAAAATCGTCTCGTATTCAATTTTCATAATGATCGCGAATTCACATAACCGTAATAAGACGGGCCGTCAAAAGGGAGAAGTTTATTGTGCGCCATAAATGGACGTAAAGTGCGAACAGTTTAACAGTAAGTGCTCCGCTTCTAGAAAACGAAAAATGGCGTCTTACATATCCTAATGGAATTTCGGTATAAGTTCAAACGACGCGTGGGAATTATACGTTAAACAGAAGACAGTGGCCCACGAAGAAGTTGTGTTCTACAGTGTGACATTCGTACGTAGAAAGTATGAAAAATTTTTTAAAAAAATACAACTTGTGTCTCCTGCTACAAGTAACGATGGCGTACAATATACCTGTGACTAAACCGGGAAACGATAAAATTTATAGAACGATCCACAAACTTATGGCTGTACACTCGAGAGATACTTATAGCCTAATCGGCATACAAGGAAATAATTCCAAACTCTTTAGTGATATTTTACGTCATAAAGACTTTTACATACCCAAACTGCTAATCAAAAATGGTACTTTGGTCAAGTGGGAGAAACAGGTTCAAGGACTCATCATTTGTTTGGACGACCTGTATATTTTTGACGAACTTATGCGACGTTGGACGTCGTGTCACTTCTGGAATTCTAATGCAAAATTTCACATAATCACTGAAATGACTTCAACGAAAATTTCTGAAAAAGTGTGCAATCTTATGCGGAAGTATAAAGCTGCAAGAGTTGTGCTGGCTCAGATTATTACAGTTGATATTAGATTATACAAATGCGATATATTTCAGAATCAAGTGATTTCCCTTGACACAACTGAATTGACCAATGAGAGAGTCTTTGAAAATATTCTTCAACTTCATGGTTACCCTGTGAAAGTAATCGGCCCGAGAATCGGAAACTCCACTATGAGCTACAAATCGTCAAATATCGAAGAGCGGTACATGCACGTAATTACCAATAAGTTAAACGCAAGTATTATTGCGTTGCCACGGAGAAAGGTAGCCTTTAAAACCTTTAGTCAGTTCAGCCAACAGTCAGACTTACTGGTTACATTCAAATTGAACAAGGCCGATATATTATTCGTGAGCACCTTCATCGATACGAATAATCCACATTATCAGCATACGTATCCACACACGGATTCGAGGATAGTCCTGATAGCGCCAAAGTCCGGTGCGATGCCCCGATTAAAAGTTCTTCTGCAGCCATGACATCACTCCACCTGGCTAATGTCCTTGGGAGGAATAATCGTCAGTGGTATTATCTGGCTGTACATTCGACGACGAAGAAAACGACTCGTGGGTGGCGACATCTTCTCCATAGTGAGTCTTTCGATCTTGCTAAGAAACGACCTCAAAACCTTTTACGACAAATGCTTCTTCATGTACATCGCCGTACTTGGAATAGTCATGAAGCACACATTCCAAGGTAGTATGAACTTTGTATTTACTGTAACCGTGTACGAACCGGACATAAACGACATGGCCACCCTGTTGAAGAGTAATTTGAACATTACCATTCCCTTCGAAGTGTTTCGTCAGATAAACTACACTAGCCTGGAAGATGACAAAGATCTGTCAGCTGGTCTATCTAGAAAATACAACCCCATGAGTATGTACGAAGTCTGGCAGAAACTGGAAATGAATGACAATAGTGAAGCTTACGCGATTTCGCGTGATTACGCAAAGCACATGCAACAGGAACGAGAGCACAGAAGTCCAACGGGTGTTACTTATTTTCATCGAATGAAGATTAATTTTTTACCGACACTCGAAAGTTTTGCCGTGACCTACGACTCCCCCTATCTCGACCGTGTTAATCAGCTTATCTTACAAATCAAGTCAGCTGGTCTTGACGTCCATTGGAATTCTATATTCTTTGTCGAAGAGAGTCTAAAGCACTGGGAAGAGCAGCGTGCCCTGCAATTGTCAATGGAACACAGTACAATTGTTTTCTGTGTTCTCCTAATCGGCCTTAGTCTGAGCATACTAGTCTTCGTAGGAGAGATAGTTTACTTTAATCGTAGAAAAATTTATATACTTTTATCGTTACAAAATAGACAAGCATTCTAGAAGTAAAAGAAATTTTCTCCATTGGAACAGTCACGTGAATGTCAATGCACGTGTCCCGTGGATTTAAATCAAATGCCTTTTTCTCGATAATTGCTCTCTTACTTGGAATGTGCACAAGGAGCTAGTAGTCTAGCTCCAGTATGGCATCTGTCCTGGAATGTATTCCAATTCGATAGACAGTGCAATATTCTTGCTGCAATGGGGCAATATTCCAGTCCACTTCACCATGCCGAGGAAAACAAGACTTTCATTACTCGCCGTCAAAGCCGTCTGAGCGAGCAGAATAATGCAAATCGTGCATAAGGCCCCTGGCTAATGCTATACTGCTAAAGAAAAAAAAGACTGTGTGTCCAGAGCTCGCCGTGCCACTCAATGTGTGCGATTGAGAGCCGTTCGTTTTCTAGCAATCTGCAGAGTGTACCTAGATTGTTACTAGTTAACGATACTGGGCTAAAAACATTTCCAGGAAGGAAGCCACTTTCTAAAGAGTTTCACGGAAATCTCAGAGGAATCGATATCCTCGAGAAAATTTCTGAGAAAATTGTGCAAATTCAAAAGATCATTTTTTTATAAAATACTGACGTCGACTACTATAACTATAAATTGGTCGATAATGATCAATATATTTGTCTAGATATAACAATTACATTAGTACGTAAAAAGTGGAATTATTGCCTTGACAGTTATTCATAGGACAAAGAAACTTCTAATTAGTGATATTACATGTGTTCGATAATATAATTGGACTCTACTGTGGTTCAATAATGGAGACCGTGTGAGCGACGCCCTTGTCTCATTATTGAGCGTCGTTGTTACTGGAAATATCCAGTCCTCATGTGCATCTCTGGTTACCAAGGAACCTTGTACGCCCACTAACTATAAGACTACAGGACAGGGTCGAATTCGATCCTACTCACGTTTAATTTCTCCTCCAATCTCTTATTGGATGCCCGCAGATTTTGTACTTCGACCTCCAAGCGACGTGCGTCAACGTTCACGAGCTTTCTGCGCTTTCCGGACCCCTTTGGACCCAGCGAATTCGATTTCAGCTTTTGTATCGTGGTTTCAGCTTCAGCCAAACGTTTCTTCATGGCTGAAAGCTCTCGCCTATGATTTTCTTCTTTCAATAGTTCCGCCTTTGCGGCTGGCGACGTCGCGTCCGAAGGAAGTCGTGAAGGTGACTGAGAAAGTCTGTATAAAGGAATGTTACTTTAGAAGTTAGACAATTGCGTGTGAATAGCGACGGGGACAGTAAAACATCTTGTGCAATGTTTACTGTCCCGTATTAGTTCGTCCAACAGTACTAAAGCGGATAAAACTAAAATTAGAATTATATTGTGGTAACAGTGGTAGATAAGTCACGTGTGATGAAATAATGTTTGAGGTGTTGACAATAAATTTGTCCTATTAAAATTTTACGAACGTATAAGTTTCATGACTTCTATCCGGTATTTATTTTCTAGCAAATAAAAAACTTTTACTCTATTGTTACTATTAGATTACTTTAACCATATCTATAAACAATATGATGATAAAGTAGCAAAATATATTATTCACGAAAATGTTGTCAAATTGCGTCACGTAAAATCAATTTAATCAGTTATATACTATTTTACATAGTACAAGTACATTGATATATTGCTTTTTTAACAAATAATATCCATGCATAATAAGTCCAGTAGAAACAGCGAATCAAATCAGAACTGAATAATATAACAGACCCGATGCGTATATCCTATCTAAAATAATAGTAACGAGGAATGTGAAAAGTTAAAAATGATGATCTTTCTCGAACAAAAAGCGAAAGGATGATAAGAGAGTTCTAAGAAATCCAATATCAATCGATGAAGATGCGCCTGAAGTACCGCAAACTGCATTACGCGAGAGCAAATTGAGTTGCCGGCAAGAGTAACCCAGCCGTCTGGTTTCTCATTGGTCGGTAATGGCGTCAAATAATACAACATACGCAGTATATATGTATATACACCCAAGAGAGTAATCGAACAAAAAGAACCAACAGTTCTTCATGAGACAAATAAAAATACTTGAAATGCACGTAATAAAGAGATACCACAAACCTATGGTCCATTCTTGTGCTTACCTGGTCTTCAACTCGGAAATAATCTGCTGATGTTTGGCAGCCTCCGTATTTCGAGCTTCCCTCACAGCAGTATCCAATTCCCTCCTCGCCATCCTGGCAGCTTTTCTTTCCTCATGAAGCTCAGCTCTCGTAGCCGCAAGATCCTCTCGCATCCTACGTGCACCTTCTTCGAGCCACTGTATTGTTTTTCTAAGTCGAGCAGCATCGTCGCGCCTAACGGTCTTGGCAGCACGTTGCCGAAGTTCCTCCGGATATATCGGTGGCTTCTTCGTTACCCTGACTTCTTCACTTCTCGATTCATCCTCAGGAACTTGTTTGACTTCGTTATCATCTTCGTCTTTTGAGACTTCTTGAACAATAAGTGGGTCAGAGGATGTGACAGTAATTGACGATACTTTGGGTACAGTTTTGGATGTTTCTTGAGATTCATTAATCTTAATTGATACTTGGAACACAGGATCTTCTTTTCGTTGTATCTTAGCACTTGATCCTGAGTCTTCGGGTGGTCTCTTCAAAGACTTTGGAATATTGTTATCTTGGATATTTTGCTCGTTTATTTTTATTCTACTGCTAGTTTCTTGAGAGTCAGTAGGAGTCGAGCATCCTAACCTATGTTTCTTCTTATTGGTTTTAGACAATGAAGATACTCCAGGATTATCCGGAGTCTGTGGTTCACTAGGTGGTTGTTGGCTACTCTTCGGTATGTTCAGTCGATCATGTTCCAATAGAGGCTCCATCGGAGCGGACGGAGCTTTCATAGGAGATTTAATTGTGAGTTTTTCGACATGGGAACTTGGCACCAACACCGTCCCCAGGGAGGAACCGCCTCGTATTCGCATGGGGTTCGCATTGCCAACCTGGGACGTCTGTACCAATTTCTTACTACTTCTAGCAACGTCCTGGGGATGTTCACCATGTCGTGGGGTCTTCGTGGGGATCTCCATTTTTGTGGATAGAGGTTCCAGCTGTCGCTTCCTAGCCACGGGGTTCGATTCAGTCCGGGCTGGAGGACGGCGATTACCTCCATCAGGAGTCTCCCCAGTCGTTGAACTCGTCTTCGTTGGGTTGACGGTGTCTCCCGCTGAGGGGTTCATCATCGTCTCTGTCAAAAAAGCACAATACCAACAGGTATCATTAATATACTCCTCACGAGTGAAGATCAATCATGATCTATAGATAACTGTATTCAAATGTCTTCCCCCTAGACCTGACTATCCTACTATAAACGTACCATGACAAATAGGACCGTTAAAAATCACTCTGACCAATCTGTCTGTGTAAACACTTAATCCCAATACAAGAAAAAAACGTGGATGGTAACCGGTTCCTCGAACTCACAAAAATAACTTTATCAATTAAAAATTATCACAGTTAACTCACTGCACTGTAATACGTAGCCACTAACGTCTCTACACGCATGGGACGAATAACCGCGCCAGCATATATGAAATTTCGAAAGAATATAAACAAGGTAAACATAAATGCTGCACGATTCATGTAATGTTGCAAGTGCTTTTTAATAACAAAACTGTGCAACAATAACCATGGCCCGGTAAACACAAGATTCTCAAAGATGTGTAATCGGTTCTTGTAAAACAGTAAAAAATTACTTTAATGCTAATCGCTCGAGCGTTAGACTTCCGTAAAGTCAACTGAGACCGTCCGACAAGGAATAGTTGAATGGTGCAGCGCCAGGTACACCGGAGGACGTGGGAAAGTAGACATGCCTTTGGTTCGTTTTGCTCTCGTTTCATTATGCCTTCTTAGTCTCAACTTTCGTAACGACACCGATACGGAAATGACACCTTTTGGATTGCGCTTCTTCACGAAAATTAGTTCAATTTCGCAAGGACCTACATGAAAACGGTAAATATATATATCTATAGCTATATACGTCACGCGTGCTTTAAAAACGGGATACGCGTGTACGTAAGGATAATTTAATTTGTCCGAAATGAATGGACCTGGTCGGAGTCGTCATTCGCTTCATTGCGCATCGTAAAAAAAATCATTACTCAATAGTGCACACAGTGGACATTATTCAATCATGTTATGGACGGGCGGATGCTTAGAAGAGAGCGAATCTAATCTACGAGTCTCCTATACTGGATGAAATGAAAAGAGAATTTAATTCGTCATTCCGATCAGAATGTCAACCATCTTCTATTTGGCCGCTTCCTTCTTCGTGTTATTCGTTATCCAGCAGCAACTTAGAAGTTTCGACGATGCTGATTTATGGAGAGCAACTGTTTCGTCTAGAAACAACTGACGGGGAAAAATAGGCCACCCTTTGATACGACCTCGCTGGATTATAAATAACTTGTGCCATGAGGATCCACGCGGAATTTACGAAATTGCTATTAGTCCAAACATCATGGAACTCTGGTAATAGATGGTTAACTGGTCGATGCACTAAACCCAAATAGAACGATGAAACAATTTTTAAATTTGCCAAAAAATGTATTTAAAGAGAAATAAAAAGGGACGGTCAGCCATTCGAGGGTCCAGGCGGGCGCAACCCCGTGTGACTTTGCGACATTAAACTCACGAGCGTCGCGATGGCTGGCTTCATGTCGGCATCGCGACTCTATTCATAGCCGTGGCCTGTTGGCCGCGCCTTCCGATGGTTCCCAACTTTCGTGCGTGAAAATCGAGCAATTTTTATATACATTTATGCGCCACGAGGTTACTGGAGTGTCTTAAGTTATACCTATGGAAATGTTTTTATTTCCTGTCATTTTAATTCGTCACTTCTTTTTCCTCCCTTCGACACGAGACCAGAATAACGTGACGACGGGAGATCCGATTTTGCGTTTGTGTTATAAAAAATGCGTTTTCTTTTTTTCTCAAGAAATCTTTCGTGCAAAGCATAACAATCTCGAGAGTAGCCCATTAATCCAAAAGAATGACGGTTTGTATATATAGAGAACCAAGAGAGCTGTTAGCTCTTGGCCAATACCGACGGCTCTTAACGTGGGTGTTTTTCAATCGGCATGTTTATGGACGTGCGCACACAAAAAAAAAAATACTCAGGGACAAGATTGATATGGACTTGAAGCGTGTATCGATATTCGTGAATAAAACGTGGGTATCTTATGAATCGAACACGTTGATACTCCTAAAATTCATCCTATTCAGTTTTGTATCTGAAAAATAGAAAATAACTTTACTCTCAATTTCAAGAAGATCGTTCTAGAAGAAAATGAATATGGTGATCGTTTCATCAAGAAAACCGTAATGTCGGTCAAGAGCGATGTAAGATGGCGTGGGTCGTCGTACACGTTATACCAACTACCGGCTGTAACGAGAAAATAATCGAGACTTCATCGCGCCTTGATTTATGGAAATCGAAACGGGAGGACAAGGATGACACCTCAGCATTTTGCAACCGTGCCAAAGACACCTACACGGTAACATACATTATCGACACTTAAACGCTTCGGAAACGGGAAATAATGATAATTATTGTACAAGCAAAATTATCGTGTGAGAATTCGATTGGCAGCTATGACCTTTCGAAATATAAGTACTCGGTATGCGTCACCCAGGACACTCTATGGCAAGTTTCCAACTCGTCGCACGGCGATTTCAGATCTAAAGGGGAAAAAAGGAAAAAAACAAAATGCACATCCACTGCGATATTATTCAATGCAGATGATCCGCGTCCGAGCGTACGTTATTTCGCGACGCTCTGACAACGTCCCTCGGCTCTAAATAAAGGACGGCGACGTCTATATACAAAGTGTATACATCAAAGAGAGACCCATGTATGCTCATTCCTTCCTTAGATAAGAGTTCCAACGTAGGCATCGCGGTTATGTCATCAGGAATATATGCTGGCGCTGCATTCATCCTTCTAGAGGAAAGACCATGAGGCCAAAGCGACACGGTTGTTGACGCGGATATGTAAACGCCGTCTGAATATAGGGATGACAAGTCGGCATGAAAATAGAAGATGCTAATGTTCCTACTATCTGTACTCAGACAGTGGGGACTCGGAAGTCTTTTAAATCGATAATAGACCAATAGGGATCCACATACCGGGTTATTCAGCCCAAACGTATCACCTGAAGTTAGCGCCCCCATTTGATTCTAATGATAAAATCACGTTCACCCGATGCGTTTGGACTAATTAACCAGGTATCTATATCTAAAAAAATTCATATCATTCAACATACATTCGTATATACTGCACCGTAGCTCCTAATATCTTTAATGAGTATCTGCCAATACATTTGAAACTACAGACATGAAATTTTCCATTCTCGATCATGCAGAAATCGAAAGCAGCATTGGATATGCGAAATAAATGAATTTCGAGTTGAACGACCCGACACACTTCTGCCTCTTACTTTCATCTCCAACTGTCTTGATTCGTTAGCAACAAATGCAAATAGTAAAAACTTACAACGTTAAAATCATTCGGATCGTTACTTATGCATTGATCGTATAATATGAGTGGTGTCTATTTTTATTAATATATAAAAGCGAGGATCTCAAAAATGATCACAACCTACAATGCAGCATCAGTAAGCTTTCATTAAATTTTGTTCATACCCATTAACGTCACATAATGAATAAGCATCCTAGCGAGACCTCCCATGACACTTACCGTTCTCGTAATGACAATTCAATAAATCTGTCGGTCTCGCGAGGTAAACAATCTTTCCGCACGTAATTCGGTTCGATCTCCGGCAGCAGGTCCTCCTCGTGAGAGACACCGTCACTAACTAAAGTCCAAACTAAACGCAAACTGCCAGCAGACACATCCTCTTCTCCTCTCACACTTTCGTACACCAGATCACATACGTAGCGCCCACGCACTCGCTACCGCGAATATACACACGTGCGCCTACTCCTATGTTCTATACGGATCACATAAATGAGTAAATTCGTGCCAACTACCATCGAGCTGTTCCAACTAACATTCTCTATCTTGTATAGTCATATAGGAATAGTTTTTGCCAGTGAAGAACATAGGGAGTTAAATTCCTATTATATGGAAAACAATAAGAATTAATCGATTTCGATAGGTAACAGTCTTTATAAGCAAAGTGATATATACATTGCGTGTTGAGTAAACCAATAGCTGGTGCTCGTCATCGCGGAGCAACCTCCTGTTCGTACACTAGATAAATTGATACCTTTCAACCGTTAGATTGATGCCGCATTGGATATAGGAGTTTCCTTTGGATGAAATATGTGCGGCTACTGTCTATACAGGAAACCGGAAGCGAAAGATAGTGCCCTATAGAGAGAAAATAAATAAGCCGAGAGTATACTCTAACCTAGCGTAAAGTAGCCTCGAGAACACTTGACACGAGTTGAGATTGCACATAGAGCTATAAAGTGTCTTCTGTGTTAAAGTTCGCATGTGACCAAGGAAGGTGCGTGTACGCCTCCATCGTATATTACGTCGTGCACGCTAACCGGAGGGAGAATACGCATTAGCACGAGCGAACATTACACGCTATTAATATTCCGGCTTTTCTTGAGCTTCTAATCACCTGCCAAGCTTCTACTTTTTAAACGAATTCACTGGAGGTTATTGTCGTCGTGATAAAGACGTCTGACCTGGGTTGATGGACCTCTGGGTATGCTGAATAATACCTGCTGCGGTAGTACCAGGTTACCAGGAACTTTTTTCAAGGTCGTATATATACTGTACTATAGAGATATGCTCGGTTACCATAATCCGCTATGTACTCGGGTATACTTTGACCCCGGTGGACAATGGGATCAATACGCTTCTGGTCTAGTATTCATGAAGGCTTATACTTGGCACAAGAAAAGAAGCAGTTTTAGTCGAAAATATTCATAGTTTTCTTGAATGCCGGACCGTCCGTTTCGTAATGCAGGGACTGTCCTGACGTGCTGTATCGTTGCGCATTAAAGCGGTGCAATCACCTTGTCAGCGGGACACCACTCAGCCTCTTGGTGAAGTGGTATGTCCCAGTTTTCAGTTGAACCCGCACGTCGTGAGTACGTTAGAGAAGTGGTGGTCTGTCCCCGCTCTTCACTTCATGCTTGTGATTAAATTGAAGCGCCATCAGGTAACCTAACCTAAATCGCGGTAACCCGCGTTAATCAGTGTAGTCGAAGGACTCGTGGGAATTTCTCATCTTAGAAGGTAGCATAAAGGTAACAGCGGTTGATTAGGTTGATCCTGACAACCGGGAGAGATGTGTTTTTTTTTTCTTCTAGAAGAAGTCCTTATGCTCCTTCGCTCTGAACTTCTCCGTTCCCTGCCCCCAGTATACTTTAAGCGCCAGCGGCATGGAAACTTGACCTATTGCTCCTTCCTGGACGTGGTCGCCTAGTAATTTATGAAAGTTCCTATACCCCAAGCTGGGCAATTAACAATTTTTCCACCTCGTTCCGCCTACCAATTCGAACGGTACTCGAGATATTCCTTTGGACTCAGATCGATTTTTCATACAGCTAAAAATATACGCTCTGTATAATTTACGAACACAACTACGAAAAGTTCAGCTGTCTGGTCCAGTATGTATGTATGTGGAGAGTAGAGATTTTTGAAAGTTGCCATTCTGCTCAGCTGTCACATCCGGGTATAGATATTTATGCTAAAGAGCTATGCACAGCATCGGCAGTATCATTAAGGGTTGTCGCTGTAACTGCGAGGGTAGATGGGCAGAATGCTGCTTTTCGTAGGAGTAACTCACCCTGGCGAAATCGGTGGCGGCGCGATGCCCTCCCTCACCCCTATCGATCGACGCCTGTGCAGTAAGCAACCCGGCACAGGGAGCTCACCGGAAACCATCGCCATTCATCTCGGACACGGCACCTCGTATCATTCGTAGTGAGTGTGTGGTACGTGTAGTAGCTTCTTCTGACGATTGTCTGTCTCTTCTGAGGTAGGTCGATTCGTGCCTCCTCAGGCAATTAAACATCATTAATTTCACGTGCGTGAGCACACAATAATCATAACCCGTGGAGAAGTGCAATCGTGTGAAAGGAGTCGGGTACTTATTATAAACAAGTCATTGAAAATCATTTGTCTGAAAAATAGGCAATTGTGATAATTACGCAGAAATTTAAAGTAATAAAAAAACATTTATCTCCCACGATGACAAGATATGATAACTGTTTTTCGCATCTTTGTTTAATAAATGCGGCATAGTAAAATTCCCAGTATACAATGAGCAAAAACAAATAAATATTCTCGCTAATATTCTGTACATGCAATACAGTACAAACTAAAAATACCAAAATTTGCCAAGAAGATACCCCATTTAATTCGACCAATATGTAGTGTTACAATGCGAGCAACGTGTACAGCATTATGTATGGCCTTCCTAGTAAATTATTCGAAGACTAAAATTACCAAACCCCAGTGACATAATAGACACTTTATCCATTTCACAGTGAGTTGTGGGTTGATGGTTAAATACCATACTAGATTAACAATACCATAGGACTCTGGTTATGTCGGATTTTTACCCTCCATTCATACTCGAACTGCAAAGACCAGGGAACGCTCGAAAAGATTTTACGAGGGGTTCCGCCTCTCGCTTTCTCCCTTTTACTCCGCACGAATGAGTCTCGTTTTTCCCCTAGTCATTTGAGCCGTTTCTCCCCGGTAGGACTCCCATTCTAGACACGGCACTGTGCTATAGTGCCATGGATGAGGCTGCTCGCACGCGAATGTCAGTTGTACTTATACGGCGGTAGACTTACGATTAGATAACTTCGGGCTTGTCTGACCATACGGTAACAGGGAGCGAAGAGAGGTTAGAGAGGAGGAAGCTGAGTGGTAGAGAGTAGCAGAAAGAGCAAGAGAGACATACTATAAGACAGTAAGAGAGAATAGCCCTGGCATTGGCGACAGGAGGGGTTCAGGCGTCTACGCCACCTCAGTCTCCTGTGTATTGTCGTGCATCAAAACATATCTGGTTCTACTTGTATCCGGGGGGTTAAACCTTAAGGAAATTTACAAAGTACACGAAAGAGGCCGTTAACGTTCGCCCATACGAGCGACAGGTGGCGGGCTTCGTTCGAATAAAACACATACGGGTTAAACGGAAAGAACGGTGCGGATACTTAGAACTTGCGTGATTATATGCCAACTTTACGTGTGACGTAGACCACGGTATATGACAGACAATACGTATATCCAAGAGTCCTCTTTAAGATGTCTTAAAGACAATTTTCTGTACCATTGGACGCTTTAATGACGACTTTTCGACATTACGAGTTGTCTGGGATTACTACGAGCTAAAGTTACTCGATGTGAAAATTATGTAAATTGGGAACAATGTTAATTTTTTTTCTCTGTTTAACTTAAATGTAATCAAAGCAACACGTACGCGCTAAGGGTGTTATTTGGATACGCGGTACATTAATATTCTGTATGAAAGTCTATTAAAAATTCTTAGCCGTCTTTTATCGACGGTTTCTTACTTTAGAAAGTGCAAAGTCCTTAATTACGGAAAGTGATCTTTTTATTTTTTCTCAATTATTTCTGACCCGCATTTTATTTGTTAAACGTATCGAGGCCCTGCGACGTTAATGGGAATAAAATAGCGTTTGAATTCAGGCAATATCATTCAAACGATCGGAATAACAATTTCATTAATGCTTCCCAGCAAGGTTTGATCAGCGTGACGTTACGACCGCGATTTTCATTGAGTATTATTACGCGTGGCTTATTAATTCCTTGTCCTCCGTTCATTACAGGATATCAAGCCGCCCACCGCCCCCCGACGCTATTGCCAAGGAAAGGAACAGCAATCCTGGAAAGTTATAATGACGAAGAGCATCCACTTGAAAATATGAATACACACTCAAAGACGTTAATAAGAAAGCGAATTATCTACTCGAAAATTTCGTGCAATCATGTGTAAACGATAAGCATCTCACCCTGCATGAGGCAGCAGTGAAATCGTAATCACGTAAATATTGTCATTGACTGTACATTAAAATCGACCATGAACTAAGCACACGATTTAAACTGTACGCGATTAAGTCACGTATAAAAAATGGTGTAAATTAAAAACAATACTATTTCGCATAAAGAAGTTAAGTTTTGTCAAAATGTCTGAAACCGAAGCAAAATCGGTATCACCAGTGCCGCCGTCTACGAACACTTTGCCGACGGTGCAGACGCCTGTTGTTCAGGTAGCATGCCGAATGCTGCGTTCACCAAGTCACGAGAGTGTTACTACCGATTTGTCGTTATTTAGCGTTTCCTCGATCACAAGTGACGTGAAAGGTGGAAACAGATTAGTTGCCTTCAAGTCTTACAGTGATATGCAACTGGCAGGTCGTGGACCATCCCCCAATCCGGATAATCGTCAGATCCAAGGCAACAGGTAATAAAAATAAAATAAATAAAAAACGTGAATTTATGACAAATAAACTAATCGGTGAAACACAGTGTTAAGTTGCGAGCGTATTACCACTGTTCATCATTTGTCACCGATGACTCAATCGGACTTAATGGGCAATTAGCGATAAGATTAGCAGCTACACGAGGCTAATGTTATTATTTTTTGTTCAGTCTCCTTCGGAGAATGCGGGCTTTGAAATCGTGTGATAGCGAATAGTCTTGATCCATTAGTCGTTTCGTGTTGATAGTGCAGCAGGAATGTAAGATTTAGAATTCGGAAGAAATTTGCGGAGAATTCGTTGGGTCTCCGAGTCATGCCAATAGGACGAAATGGCCCGACGATATTGGTAAAATATCTTCGAATATATAGTCTAATCGTCAATCTTTCTCGTTAGCTATGTCCTTGGTTCAGGAAACTCAGTTTACTCGTGATGTGCGATCGTTAAAACTACCGAAGCAAGTATCGAGCGTGCGGCTTATGCGCTTCGGTAAATACAGCGTCTGCATGGATACGTATATACAATGCCTTTTATAACGATAATCATTCATTAAGGGAGTTTGTTATGACTCAAAGTTTCAAATGCCATTGTAATTAAGCGGACCAACTGAGTCCTGAAAATAATTGTAATACGCTTGGTATCATTGCTGTCAATCAATTTTGTACTCGTAAACTCGACCGTGTACAGAGTACACAAGTGATAATAGATTACGCTGTCAGGATAATATACTAAAGTTTATACACGCCATTAGAAGGTGATAATAGATTAATAAAATAATTCTTTTCCATTAGGCCAGCTGACATTCCGGAAATACTATGGTTCGAGGAAGAAACAGAACTGATCCGCAGCTGCGGCGCTTTGTCTTCTGCATTGGGATTGCAAAAGAGTTTCAGTACCAGTGATGTGTCTCAATTACCAAGTCCGGATGCTTCTGGACCACGAGGTCTCAGATCAGCCGTTTCAGCACTAGCCCTAGATTCCGCTCATAGAAATGGTCTTCTTCTGGAACAAGCAAGATTAGATCACGCCTCGAGATCTTGTAGTACCTGGGTTGCAGTTGGGGACGTCGCCAGCACTTCTCAATTACCTAGTCCTCATGGTGGTGCTGCTCAACAACCACTAGCGACACCACATCCACCACCGATTCCCTTTACCGCCGCCGACCTTGTCAGATCCGTCAACAAGAAGGTTCGGCAGAATTACATTCGTCGAAGGTTAGTTATCATTTTTTTATCAGACGTAGCAGTAAGTAAAGTGGCATCTTGCTGCAATAGATACGGAAGAATATTATATAAATATTATATCTTCGACTTGGTATATCTTATATTTGTTTACTTGAAAAGCCGGAAGAAGATCGCGTGAATAAATATCGTCAAGGTTGATCCTGAGATTCGCCGCAAAGTGAAATCGATTTGCTCCGATTGTCGATCGTAACCGAACCAATAGAAAGCTACCGTGAAAGAGATCGGCAAGCTAAATAGAAAAACCAAATAGAAAAAAGAAATATAAGAATATCTCTCTTTCGACAGGTTGCTGACCACGTACAGAGCACTCGAACGTCTATCCCAGAGCGAATTCAATCTGGACAGACTGGAAGCTGCAGCATCTGCGGCACAAACGAGTCCAGGAACGACTCTGGCAGTACCTGGAATACCGCCTGCTTCCGGTTCCTCGGTTTCTGGTCGAAAGGGAAGAAATCTTCCTCTGACGGTTAGGGACGTCGAGAGAGAACGGGGAAAACAGTTATCTAAATACGAAAGGAATATGATGATCTTTAATTGGCTTCATACTCTCGACGACACGGCCATTGAGAGTCTTCAGTAAAACATTGCCTCAGGATCCTGGTAGAGATCTAATGGAACTAGATCTCATTTTCTGCGAGAATTAAAAAAAAAACAGTAAAAATATAGCGAAGCACGAGGTCTTTAGAATTTCGTCTAATTTCCACTATTTAGCTAATGCACAATTTAACAATGGAAACTTTCGCATCGCAGATCCTTCGTAAATCCGATATCGTCTTATTGGAGTTACATAGAGTGAATTTTATACCTATTACACTCGTGAAGATTTCCATCAGCCTGATATTCACTATAAACGAAGAGACCACAAGATGAATGAAAGAATATTATTGTATCTTAAACTCGACGAGTAACGCAACATTTTTTTCCTTCTTTTATACAAGTTCCAAATAAGCTTCAGTCGTTCATCAAGTAACGCCATGGCTATTGTCTATTTTCCCAAATTATCAACTTTCTTGAATAAAAAAACAGTCTCGTACCGTCCCGTCACAGTAAAGAACATAACTACGAATTAAAAGAACCAGCAACCGAGAAGATAGGCGCATTAATTTTAACAAAATAGTCAATTAGGAAAAATTTCCAATCATATCGACAATAAACACAGTTGACAAACAAAAGGGGAAGTAACGGTGCGAAATACAGGGAAGTAGACTCTATTAACTGGATTTACAACCAACAACTAGCGGAAATTACTGAATCATTATTTATCACCCATATTAGCTGAAAATTTCGCATAGAAGGTTTTTGTGCTTCATACATGTAAATATATTCAGGATCTAGATGAATTTAGGTTTTTAAATGGCGGCTGGAAGTCCGACGTTTTTCCACGGTTAAATCGTATTTTTAAGCTCGGATATCGTACGTGTCCGTTAGTGCGAATGCATATGTATGCCTGTATGTATCGAGTGTGAATGCCATAACAGGGAACGCACGTAAAAGTCTGCAATTTACGTAAATCATCGTGAGAAACCTTTTGCCAGCCTCGTCCCAAGCGAAAATGAACTGTGCCAAGTATTATATCAAGTATAAGTCTTATCAGAGAATTTGCACCGCAGATCGTTACGTTTACCGTGAAACCTTTTTACGATAACGTTTTATAAATACAGATTATATTTATATTATTAGTGCGCGTACCTCATCTTAGGGCAAATCAGTTATCTCTTATCCAAAACAGAGTTTACAGCACCAGTCTACTCGAACAGGCTTTAGAGATGCGTATTACGTACGAATGTTAAGGAGTGAGCAGTTTGCGATTAGATGTTCATTGTTCGTACCTTAGATAATGTACTCGAGATAGCTATACATTATATAGATATAATATATATTAATTTAACACTCCAGAGAAAAGTTTAAAGAGAAATCAATGTTTGGAGGTGCTAAGAATTGATACGAATTAAGTTCGTCTGATTTTAAAACAGATTGAGAGGCATCCGTCCCTTCTCGTCCAGTGACATTAAGAGATATCTTTCCATTGAGCATATCCAATCTCTTTTTTAAGTAATTCATAAGTGAGAGTGTTACGCGTTGCAAAGCGTACAATTATGCCTGTGCACATAGCTTATTGCAGAAATGACAAAATGTTGAAGAAAAATTACGGCACGGTTTAGTTTTTTTGGAAAAAAAATTGTAATTGATCTCTCGTGTAATTATTTTTTTTTTTTACTTTGACGTGAAGCTGATTGATGAGAATAATTTAAAAAATGGAAATCTTATAATGTGAATTCATCTACGACAGAAAAATGGTGTCTCGGGGATCTCTTAGAAATTTTCTAGATCCTTGTTTAATTCGTGTATCTTCCTATAGATGGTGATTCTGACATTAATAGAGAAAAATACGATTTTTAATGAAAACTAAACTTTATACTTTGTTACGGCATGTTGAAACTTTTGTGAACGCATTTGGCGTGCACCTGTAATATATTGATGTTACGATACGATGATAATCATTGATTCTTTGCAATCCTCAAGACACCCCGTATACATGTTAATTATTGTATAAAACGTAATATTTAACTCATAATGCGTGTTCCTATCAGAGCCTTAAATGTTAATGCGTAAACAATTAACATTTTAATAATTGATGTACAGCTATCACCATTTGTTTCAATTACAATGCTTCCGTATTGTTATTGATACATGCAAATCATCGTTACAAGATAATTGGATGATTGGATGATCACATTAATCTTTAAGTTTTCGAAACTAAATAAAAGACAAAAATAGTTTTCTTATTTTTAATCTTTTTTCTTTTCAATATTACAAACATGGATATCGACATTTACAGCTCTTTGTTAACGGATACCTTAATTTAGCAGTTAAGTCCTAATAAAAAATACAGAGGATATATATCGTGTATATTTTCTATGGTGTGAAAAATAAACTCACCACGCCCACATTCCCTTTTCTAAAGCGAACAAGTTTTATGGCTCTCCTGGGAAACTAATTAAAACCATTCAAAGGATATTTACGGAATCGAATAGAAAAACTCAGGGATGTCGCAATTCAGCTAATTACAGCATGACTTGATCATGTGCTTCTGAACAAAAGCAACTGGTGATCCAAATTATTTATAAAAAATGCAGGAATTAAATTATTTAATCGGACTCCGAACCCGAACTAGCATCTGATTCGTATTCTCCCACGTTGATGGTAAATTTGTACTCTTGATCACATCCTAGGTAAGCGTCGCTCATGAAATACAAAGTGTACGAATGCTGACCTGGTGCAGGGGCAACAAAATCTAACTTAACTTTGGCCTTTTGTTGAAGAGTTAACCTTTTGATAGATAATAAAGAATTTGTTTTGGGGTCTCCGATGACAACCCACCAACCCTCTTCTCTCTTCTGTGGGAAGAATGGCGCGACCACCGGTCCTGTGACTTCATCCTCCCTTTCCAATTGAACGACAACGTTAACTGTACCACCACTGCGTAGCTTATCTTTATCTTGAACTTCATAAGACATTTCAATATTGGGATAACGATTGCAGAATTTGGCAACGTCAGCCATTTGCGAATCTGTCAATTGGAGAAGCCTATTTCTGTCATCATCCTCCAATTCCATGACGTCAAAGACAGTTTCTACTCCTTTGTCTGTACAGCGTTTTATAGTGTCTGCTGTGAAGTGTGGTAATTGCTTCAAGTACGAATCCTTAGACCACATAGCTTGTGTGACCATTTGAGCCAGTTCCATTGCAGCAACAGCTGGTGCCAACCAACCGGATGAGCTGAGTACATCGACGCAAGCTTGAATCAGGCGTACAGCCTTTCCAAGGACAAGCTCTGTATCTTTCTGTAGTTCAGGTCCCAGTTGAATCCTTGATAGATGAGCTTGTAGTAACAGCTGAGCTTTCACATGTGGATCAGCCATTCTGTTGACTTGTGGAGCATGTGGTAACCTGGCTGCTAAACTTCTCAGTAAATTTTCTTCTCGCTGTCTTACAGGAACGTTCTCGTACTCAGCAGCGGCTGAGATAATCTCCAGCAGACCTCTGATCTTCGTTTTGTTATTTAAAGATAGACTGAATAATTCTATAGTGGCATAATTAATATAGTAGTACGCGGCTATCATGCCAAGATTTAGCGGTAGTGTATCCATCTCATCCTCAACAGCGACGCATTTGGCTTGCTCCAAATCACTGAGAGTACTCTCGACCAATTCGGATAAGTGATCTGATAAGTGTCTGTGTGTGACACCCTGTAGACCATAATAATTTGGATTTTGAGTTAATCTTCGGTATAAGAAGGTCCAAGTCAAATAATCAACTGCGTCTTGCTTATTCTCTATAGTTTTTGTTACAATTTCTGCATTGAAGTGATCATGCAGCCTGTGATCCAAGTGACTTTCGACGGGTAATGGTTCGTTTAGGAACTTTTTAAAGAAGTCCTTCTTTGAACTCTGACAGAGTAACACACATTTAGCGTCATCATCCTCGAGAGGTCTATTAGCGCGCGAGACCATTTGCAAAACATCCGTTATAGGATAATCCTCGTAAGCGTGCGTTTTCCCGTTGTAACACTGAGTATCCATGACTACAACAAGATGAGAACTAATTGACAATCCCCAGCAGAGATCTCGCGTAGCCACTGCCACTTGGATAGCACCACTGTCAAATAACTGTTCAACCAGATGACGATCATCAGCCGATAGACCTTCATGAAGATAAGCAACACCTTGAGATAGAGTCTCCTTCAGAGTTTTGTCAGTCATTCTATCCAAAAATGGTTTAATATCAGCTTCTTCGGCATGGAAAAACTTAGATGGCTGCCCTTCTGCAGCTGTGAATGTTAACAAGTCGATGGCTGTTAACCGTGCCTGTCTTCTAGTAGGTACAAAGACTATGGCTGGCTTATGAGGTGCGTGACGCAATATAGCATTGTACACTGGTTTCGCCATGGCAGCTAATCTCGATGCATTGTGAGTAATATTTATACCTTGGACATGAAGTTCCAACGGGATGGGTCTAACGGAAGGATGGAAATTGAAGGTTGCTGCTGCCGGAGCACCCAGCCACTGTGATGCATCTTTGGCATCTGCCAAGGAAGCTGAAAGTGCTACTATCCTGGTTGGTTTATCCAATTGAGAGGAGATGTATCTCGCTCTGGAGCACGCAACTTCTAATACTGGTCCCTCTTCACCGCCTATCAGCTGTAACTCATCCACAATAAAGAGTTGAATATTTTGCACATTTTTTCTTTGCTTCCATCTACGAGAAAGTACATCCCATTTGTCTGCTGTTGTTATGATAATCTGTCCTTTAGCCAGCAGCTTCAAATCCGTTCCGGTTTCCCCAGTCAAAAGAACGACTTTACGACCAAGTTGTTGATTGAATTTAACAAGCCAATCCGCATAAACCAATTCTGCCAAGGCTTCCTTACTGACCATGTAGACGCAACGACCTTCAGGATTCTGTGTTAATAAGCGCAGAACAGCAAACTCTGCAATAGTAGTCTTACCGGATCCCGTGGGAGCCCCGATAAATACGTTATCATCGGAATTATACACTGCATTGAACACTTGCGTTTGAATTGGATTAAACTGTGGGAATTTATCAATGTATAAGCTCTCAAACTTGGAATTACGCAAAGCTGTAATGGGCAAAGGTTGTAGGTCCAATAACTCAGTCGGCGGCAGATTCTTCTCCGGCAAAATCAAATGCCGAAAACTAACTGGCAGTTGAGTCTCAGCACCGATCCATCTATCTGACACTACTCTCAGGAAGTACTGCGGTGGTAATGGTTCAAAGACCGGTACGAAAAATTTAATAAGATGTTCATCACTCGCGTATTTGGCTTTTAGCAAAAAGAACTCATGATGCAGTATCACTTCAGAATCGACGTCTTCAACGAGTATCCAGAAAGCTTCGGATGCACCGTGAATCTTTTCGTCCCACTGGAAGTCAGGTGTGATGGTGAGTTCAACGCGAAGAGTAGATCTGGTGATAGGTTGAATATGCGTCGACAATTCCAGTTTAGGAAACTGATGGATATACTTGTAGATTGTTTTTCCTAATTTTGGTACGCGAATCAATTCACCGATCTCATTGGGCCCCAGATCATAGAGTCGTTCCCAGGGGAAGTTCTTCTTTTCGATTTTCTTAACAATTTCCTCTGGCATCTTTCTGAATTGTCTTAATGGAGACATGGACTGCCACATTCTTCGATCTATCATCTTGCACAGTGACAAACATTTATCTGCTAGCTGAGCCCAACCGCGAAATAGAACAATTTCATAGATTGCTCTCATCAATCGAGATGCTGACTGCGTCACAAAAACCATATCCGACATTAGAGCAAAACCTTCTAGCTTCAGTTGCGAGATATATGCTTGTAAAAGCACGTTAACCTTAGCACTTGGTTCTTCAATGCTTTCCTTTATCGGAATTGGTACTCTCTCCATGAGTTTCTGCAGCTCTAGTTTCTCTTCTTCACGGACGTTGATATTCTTGAACTCGCTCGACAGCGAGAACACCCTGAACAGTTCTATCTCGCTCAAAGTTCTTTTCAAAAGTTGATTGTATGTCGACATGGTTTCGTGGGTGCAGTAATAATGCGAAGCAATCCTTCCCAATTCTGTAGCCTGGAAATTGCCTGACTTCCTGTCATATTTAATTAAACCACTGCGATCCAGTGAAACAGCCGCCGAATGAATACAATCCGCCCTGTGCATTTCCAAAAGAGGATCCTCCTTCAGCTTGTCATGACTTATTCCATACAGAGTGGGACACCGTAGCATTCTGATATAAAGATAAGTATAACCAAGCCAAGTGACAGCATCCCTAATGTTCTGAATGGTACCAAGAACAACCTCAGCGTTCAACATGTCAGACATTTTGGTAATTAATTGTGACTCGATAGGAAGTTGTTGATTAAGGAGTGACAGATAGTACTGTAATTCACTGTGATTTGTGATAAGAATACCCTCGCCTTTGGTGTCATATTGAGGCCGACCAGCACGACCTAACATTTGCAGAACATCCAAAGCACCAAGTTCAACCCATCTACCTTTTTCAGGATTATAAACCTGCGTTCCTTTGATTATAACTGTATGAGCTGGTAAATTAACACCCCAGGCCAGGGTAGCAGTGGATACCAGAACTTGTATGTGCCTGTCGGCAAATAGATCTTCCACTAAAGTTCTGTCAACTCTCGTCATCCCAGCGTGATGAATAGCGAATCCATAGGGAAGTAAATCCTTGAGCTCTTGATTCTTTACCTGCTCAGCTTCTGTTCTCAGGACTTCCATCGACGCGGATCCTTCCCTCAGGAATTGACCCAGTGTATCTTTCTCCAAACACATATCACGGATTGCTCGCGCAGTCTTTCCAGTTTCCTTTCGCGAATGCACAAACACCAGAACTTGATTCCTGCCGGCGTGTTCCATTGTCTTCTCGTACACGATCTCGTTCATTACTTGGAACCGTTTGAGGGCCTTCTTCTCAGTCACACCAATGTACTGTTGTTCCAGAGCGACCGGTCTGAAACTGTTGTCAAAATAGAATAGTCCTGTCTCCGGCTTGATTCGTAAAAACGCTGCTACATCTTGGTAATTTGGCAAAGTAGCGGAGAGGCCAATCAGTCGCACATCCTCTTGAGTGGTTTCGATGTTCCTAATTGTCCTGGCAACAAGCGCCTCTAAGACTGGACCCCTCTCGTCATGTAGAAGATGAATTTCGTCGATTATCACTAGTCGAACTAGAGACGTGAATGTCTTCTCACCACCTTTTCTGGTAATGATATCCCACTTCTCAGGGGTGCAGACGATCACTTGGGTTGCAGCTATTTGTTCGCGGGTCAACTGGTGATCACCAGTCAACTCGGACACGGTCAAGTTGTACGACGCCAGTCTTTTGCCGAAGTTACCAACCATTTCTTGTACCAGGGAACGCATTGGGGCGACGTAGATTATTTTAAACTCGTCGGCATTAATGGTACCATCGGCGTTTATGTGCTTGCCAATCTCACGCATCATACATAACAATGCCACATTTGTTTTACCGGCACCCGTAGGTGCGCAGAGTAGAAGATTTTCATCGCTCTCCAAAGCTGTGTGATGCAAGCGACTCTGGATTCTGTTTAGTGTCTTGAAGCCCTCAAAAGCAGGCTGGACGTATTTCGGTAGTTGCTCAATAGGAAGCAATTTCTCGTTCTCAGCAAATGGCTTTGGTTTTAAGGCGGGAACGTGAACTTCCTCGTATCTAACATAAGAACAAGTTAAAAGTATTAAAAAAGATTACTTTGAATTATGTTTGTAAAAAAAAGAGAAATATATGATTGTTTTAAAAAGTATCGACACATACCCTTTTCTTTGTTTTCTGAAACTGCCATCTGGTAGCTGACAGCGCTTATTAGCCATAAAGTGACTTCCTTGCGCAAATACTAAATCTTCCAGATCGATTAGATTCCTGGTACCCTGAACTTGTCCACCAGGTCCACCTTGATCTTCATTTTCCTCTCTCCTCTTACGTTGAGCTCTGGCTTCCATCGTGTCATCATTCTCGTCGTCACCCTTGCCAGTATCCAACTGACGTAAAATCTTGGCAAGTGAGGGATCGTCGTTCATTTTATTACGTATCTTTTGACGTTCGGATTCCGATTGAGACGACGCCAACATTGTACAATAAGCAACTGTTAAAAAATTGTTAATAATCAAAAATGCATGAATTCTAAATTTATAGAAACATTAAGAATTATTAAAAGAATATATCTTGCTAAATCTTTACTCACTCATGTGCCTGTATTTTTTCAGTTGTTTGATAAAATCAAAGCAATCATAGCCCAACAAGAGCACAAGTTGATTTTCACAATCCCGATCATCTCCAGCATCCCTTAAAACAGCTAATACTTCAGCAGCTCTTGCTTGTGAAACCATAGCATCATCATATATTCTACTTAGCCTTCGCTGAAGCCAGTATGCATCAATATCCAATGGGTGCAAAGTCTTTTCTTTTTTCATTTCCTCAGCACCTCCAAGCTGAAGAAAATATTATTTATGGTAATTTAAAAAAGAAACCAATATTTATGTGTCTTTAATTATATCTATTACTCAATCTACTCACGTTTTCAGCATGAATGGCTCTGTCATCATTAGCTTCTTCACCTTCATCACCATCGTCATCATTATCCCTTACTTCTCCATAAACATCTTCATCATCTTCCTCGCTACTCTCCTCAAACTGTACATTGATCCCATAGGTTTCGTCAATATTTTCCTCATTAGTGGTACTTTTTTCATCGCTTCCAAAGTCAGTTATTTTCTTTCCCAAATTCACTAATAATGCGAATCTCTCTTCTGCCAATGATCCCAGCAAAAGTTCTGTTTCTTTTTTCTTTTCCTTTTCTTTGAGTCTGTCATTTTTCAATACAGCCAAGACCTCATCAGCAGCACCACAAAGAATATCTCTTGGTTGATCTCCCAATGCTTCTTGAATAAAACTCAATAATACTTCATATGTTTGACGTGTCTCTTGAGTCTTTGGACGATATACAATTCCAACCATTTCATCTACGCCCTCAGAAAGCAGTGTTGCTCCCTTCATTCTTGCAAAATCATATTGTGCTTCATCACGTTTCTGACGCCTGTATAATATAAGTATTACATAAGTACTATACATCAAACATGATTATTAGAATAAATCAGAAGATACACATACTTTACTTTACGCTCTTCAGCTTTTCCCGGTTTAGTACGTTGTGCTCTGTCACCCATGCGAGTACCATCAAGTTTGCCCACAAGGGACATAACCTCACCTGTGGCTTCATCTCTGCTACGTCTTTCTATTAACCGAACGTCAGCTTGTAAAACAAGATTGGAATTCTGAAAATATAATATTCATGAAATACAATCTTCCAAATACGACGAAATTTTGAGCGAGTATAGTTTGTTAACCTAAACGTTTGGCAACGTATGAAAACAAACAGAATATACAGCATAAATGTATCCAACTTTAATACTTATAGGACTAAAATTGAAGTTGATAAGTAGAAAATGTCAACACAACTTTTTAAAAAATAATTTAACATATTTTCTTATAATTACCGCTTTATACTCGTACTGGAGCTGTCTCGCCGCAGCATCCGCCATGGTTGCAACGTCGTGAAAACTGTCATGGATGCGGCGTACCTTCCGTTCATAAATTCAAAATAGGGCTGGCTGAATCCTCACTACAGGCGCTCAGCGCTTTTGCGCCACGTTTTCAATGGCTATGTTTCCAAAAAAATTGGAAATTTTGGTGACCCGTGGTTTGTTTGAAAAATTTTAAAAACCAAAGCGTAAAGAGCCTTGAGTTAAAGACGTCACAAATCCGTTCTAAAGAACCTTGCTCATTGGTCAACGCTAGCTGCTCGCTGTCTTCGGTCTTCCTTCCTTCCTTTCCTTATGGCTGTATCCCCAATGGGGGACATGTGCCAGTAACTGGTCCTATATAATCAAGATTGGAAGTTC